>QLOH01000459.1:600000-849202 GCA_026901365.1 Sesbania bispinosa | reverse complement strand
GATCTCTTTTTCTTTCTTCGATTTCATTACTTTTAGTAATCGGATATATCTTCTAAATTTCTTCAAACTTAACTTCTTCTATTTGCATTTGGCTTACTGAACAACCCCTTTTTTTTTCAAAGGCTTACCTTGTTTCATCAGCATGTTGCCATGTGTCAGATTTTGCTCCTATAAATAGGAGCTTCTTTGGACGTCTCCTTCATCCCTCTTCATTCTCTTCTATTCTCTTCTTTGGCTAAAAATGGAAAAGCTTTCTATTTGGCTATTGCGTTCAACCCAATCTTAAATGATCTCATTTTGGAGAAGGTTGACGAGTAGCCAAAGCTATAGGCTTTTTTTCACTCCTTCTTTTGAAAGTTTTACTTTGGGTCGAATGTAGTAGCCAATCGAAGATTCTTTTACATAGTAAATGAATCTATTTATTCCTTCCCCCCAAGCAAACTTTCATTTCCACCCCCCATGCATCAGGGTCATTGAATTAAGCTAACAGATGCCTTTAACCTGGTGGCTCAATCAAAGCCTGTGGAGGGGAGGAAGAAGAGGCCTGGAAGGCAGGAGTTAAGTATATCCTGTAGTTTAGGATAACTTGCTCTTTATATTTATATACATAGGATAGTTTCTTTTTCAATATGTACATTTTATTTGTATTCGAACTTTTATGTAATTAGAATTTGAAAAGAAAATATACTCTTTCTTCTATCTGCTCGAAACATTTTTTATTTTCGAATTTATACTGTAATTTTCCTTCGATTCCATTAAGTCTTTTCTTATACTAAATTAACTTAACCATAAAGACTCTTAACCATTCGAGTTCATTAATGATTCGAATTTCGAATTTCTTTTCTTCGAACTCGAGAATACTAACTACATTAAGACTTAGTTTATCTTTTAACCTTTCTCAAAAGAAACGTCTTCTAATGACCCAACAAATCAAAATTGAACGTTTTGACTTTGCAAAAGACTTATGACTTAGTAATTCGAAAGACTCAAAATTCGAATACCAACAATATCGTAATAGTGTCAAAAGAAAGTGGCCCTCACTAGGCCTCAACGGCAACTACTGGCCTTCATTACCCTGGAGAGATCCCTGCACATCTGAAGGTAGATTCCCACCAGCGTGGGATGTGACTAACGTCCTAGTGAGGTTACAAAAACGTGCATATGTAAGGAAAAGCAAACAATGATATGCAACACATATAACCATTCAATTACTCATGAAATATACATAACAGTCATAAACACAATGTTAGTCCTGAAGTGTTTTACCCAACACAAAAGGGTTCTTCCCACTTTACATGAGGCTAGACTGAGCTCAGACTCACAGGAACCATCGTTCCTGAAGGTCATAAGACCTTACCCAATTAATCCTGATAGATTCAAACATGATTGCTTCTTAATTTTATCCTGAGTCCATGAGCCGAAGACAGAGTCTTAGAACATGAGTCCATGGACCAAAATCTTGATTATTAACATGAGGTCAAAAGACCCAAAATCATCTCATGAGGCCCTAAGACCCAAAGTATTTTCATGAGGTCCTAAGATCCAAAAAATCTCTCTTCTTCTCATGATTAGGGTTAGGAATGTAAATCATCATCTGTAAACACAATAAACATGAAGATAAATGAGCGTATAGTCATTCAAAGCATATTTTTTAAAACCCTAACAATACCTAGGGCACATGTTATTAGCATCAAAACAACACAATGTTATATGTCAATAGTAACCAATCAAACAACTATTCATCAACTACAAGAATGGAAGAGAGAAGGGGGATCATCCAAAGAAGTGCTTCCTAACATGAGAGTGAGTGTGTGGTCACTCACCTTGTGAGTGGATAAAAAGATGGAGAAGGAGGGATGTTGGGGATGAGGAGAACCAAAGAGCACTTGATCTTGAGGAGTGTGGACCTTCCTTGATCTTCAATGGGACTTCCTCTCACTAGAACTCTCTTTCTCTCTCAAAGTTGGTGGAAAAAAGGAGAGAAATTGAACGAGAAACGAGCCCTAATTAAAGCTTTTAAAGTTTAAGTTGTAAGTGACTCAAATTTCCCTTCTCATTTTCGCTTGGGCGAGAATGGACAAGAAAATGACCCCTCTCTGGAATATTCTGGCTTGAGTGAGAACCATCTCGCTCAAGCGAAAACACCATCCACAGAGCCCCCTAAAATTCCCTTGTGTCTCGCTTGAGAGAGACCATTCTCGCTCAAGCGAGATATGCAAAATTCCAATTCCTCAAATTTGCTGCATAATCGCTCAATCCAGCCTATTCTCTCTTGAGCAAGAACACTGAAAATCTGTTTTTCTTGCTTAAGACTCTTGTCCTTCTCTAACCAATCTCTGACCTCTTTCCTCATTACTAACAACAAAATTATTATCATATAACCTCTCATTAGTTATTATTATTAATTAATGAGATGTTACAATTCTACCCCCTTAAAACAATTTTGTCCCCAAAATTGGCTAAAGAAAATAGTGATTCAAAACCTCTTACCTCAGCTGAATAACTCTGGAAACTGAGACGGAGATCCTCCTCCTCCTCCCACGTTTCCTCCTCAGATGACTGACCCTACCAAAGCATCTTCAGTAACGGGATGGTCTTCCTCCTCAAGGTTTTGACACTTCGGTAAATAATCTGTGCAGGCCTTTTAGGAATCGTCATATCCTTCATCAATTGTACTGATTCTGAACTTATGATGTGGGTAGGGTCGTGAACGTATTTTCTAAGTTCTGACACATGATTATATCATGAATGTTGGCTAAGTGGGGTGGTAGAGCTAGTATGTATGCAAGGGGACCAATCCTTTGCAAGATTTGGAAGCCAAAACTAATAATCTAGGTCGAAGCCAAACTCATTCCGGACCGAAGTCAAGCTTGATTAGATTATGGTTTGGTGGCCCATGACCAATTCGTTTTTCAACTATCAATATGAACACTAACCAAGCCATTTCAATACAAACACACGGAAGCTAAATCTAATGACAAGATAGGAGAACACCCTAAGCATTCAAGGCCTAATCATGTTTCTAAGGCATACACCCATACAATGACCCAATAAAATGACCATGATAGAGCATAAACCATCAAACAACCACATACAAGTCAATAAGAAAGAGAATGAGAGAATAGGTTCATTGTGGAACATTCATCCAAGAATGGGTGAGAGTGTGTGAACTATACTCACCTCAAGAGAGCTCAAGGTGAGGAGGGGATGAGCTGAGGAATGATGGGAGAGGAAATCCTTGGCTTCCTCTAGCTCCAAATCTTGATTCTCTCTCTAAAACACCCTCTCTCTAGGGTAAAGGAATGGAAAAAAAAAGAGGGAAATGAGCCCTAAAATTGTTTTTATAGGGTTCTGCATGAGATCCCTCGCTCAGGCTCGCTTGAGCGAGCCCTGAGCGGAATTTCCAACATTTCCTCTATGTTTTCCTCGCTCAGGCTCGCTGCTGGGCTAGCCTGATCGAGAAAACCAGAATAATTTTCCCTGTTTCTAGTGATATTCTCGCTCGGGCGAGGGATTCCTCACTCGAGCGAGAATGAGCATGGATGGAGGTGCAAAATAGATTGGAATACCATCGCATTATATACCAAATTGAAGCCCGAAATCTTAGATTTCCAATGCAAGTGGAATCACCTCAATTGGACACCTACAACTCTAGATATTATCAAATTAAAGCACCAAGGTAATTAGGCTTAAAACCAAAAATTAAGCGACAACCTTGATTGAAGCCTAACGGGGCACACTTAACATGAACCATGATGTAAGTCATCAATTCACTTCAATAATGCTAAGGTTAAGGGTTCTAATGTCCATGAGACTATGCTCCTCTATTCCCTTGTTCCTATCCATAAAATCACCTTTGTACCTTGTGTCCTTGAGTCTACAACTCTCCTCTTTATTCCCGTCAATTCGTTTAAGCTTAGTTTCTTTCTTTCTCAATCTAACACCCTAGTTCCAATGTCTCTACCTCCTTCCTCAATTGTTAACCATGCTAGCCTGTCCACCACCAGGTGGGACTCCGCCTAAGTTAACTCTACAGTCTTGCTGGACTTGATACTTGGTTTTTCCCTTCTTAATTCACTTAAAACTCACAACTCTTAACTAATCCCTTAACCCTTGTCTTATTTTCCCCTCAAACCCCTATGTCCTCATTTTACTTCTAACTTCCTTCTTGTGTTGGGATTCAGAGCCTAAGATTTCCGTTATATTCTGTAGGTCATGATTTTTGGGATGTTACAACGATGGTTGTTGAAGTAATCATCGTCGTATCATATATTCAATGATGGTTATAAGATGTCATCAAATGTCTGGTTTTCAACGACGACTATGACAATGACGGGTCCAAAACCATCGTTAAAACCTCAGTTTGCATTGTTGTTTGTTATCGGATGCATTAGATGGTTGTTATTTAATGGGTCATGGATGAATTAAATTTTTTATATATTTTTAATGGATCACAAATGGATTAATGGAATTTTTCAATTCATCTATTGGAGTCCAAATCCATCCATTTGCCTCCCCTACCCGTGACCAATAAAAGTCATGTAATGCTCTCAATACCTGAAATGAAATGATGAAATTATGGGTCAATCTAATGTGCACTCGGTTCACGTTAGCCAATTCTCCCCAAATTTAATCAAATTAAATACACACACCACTCGATGTATAATGTTTATTTATTTAATAAAGGGTGCAAATTTAATCGGTTGTCGGTTTTTACATTTCCAAGTTGATGATGCCTAAAGTACTATTTGAAAGAAAAATTAGAAGCCTTGTTTGGACGAAAAAACTCAATATAACAAGAATTTGTGAGTAATACATCAAAACTATACACCAATATATGTAATAAGTAGGTATCTAAATTTATAATTATGAACTCGGGCCAAGAATAGCTTGTAAATACCATAACAACAAATGTAAATTAACTTTGTTGCACCACCTGAGACTGAACATATCAAATTAAGAAACTAAAAAAATGCTTAAGCCGCAAACGTCTAGATATTAAAGAAATAAATTTTATTGCACATAGCCAACAATACCATTCTCCAAACTTTTTTTAAAAAATAAAATGTAAGAAAATAGAAAGCCAAGCCAGTAATATCCAAATAAGCCATTCTCCGCGCAATACATGTTCGTTTATGTGAGAAGTAATTAGCCTCTCTCGGTTACACATGCCTGTCAGTTTTCTTTGCAAGAGAAATCTACAAAAAAAAAACAAAATTTAAATGTCATGAGTATGTTAAAATAAGATATTTTTACAATGCTAACTTAAATTAATAATGCAAATTATTAGAACCTTTCAAGCAAGGGGAGTGTCTTTTGGGCAAAGATGGACCAATTTTTAACAACGACATATATCTATATGATGTAGGAATATAGTCCTAGGCAAAAATATAATGCAATGATGTTCCATGATGATTAGGTTACAATATTTACTTGGATCTTCCTTCAACTTCTAATCTAAGTTGGAGGAGGATCTTAGCAAATATTGCAACTAACCATCATGAAAACACTGACACGAGATAAGAGTTTGAAAACCTAATTTTCAAAACAAAAACCTAATACACGAAACAGTGTAAGAGAAACAAATTCACCTATTAACTTAAAATTTCTATGAGAAGATATAAGAGTTCAATATTTTTTATTAGTATATGGAAAAGGATTAACAAAAATGAGAAAAGAGAGGAAAAAGATAGAAGAGAGTGAAAAGGTATGAGAAGAAAAGAGGTTGAGAGCGAAGCACTCATATTCTGAGGAGAATTTTACAATTTCTCTCATAAGAGGTGTGATTGTAAATTTTCCTTTTTCTTGAAAAAATACTAGATATTTTTTTATCAATTTTAAAATTCTTTGAATTTATTATCCAAACAATTTTTTTTTATCATTAGTCATTTTATTTTTCCTTCTACAAATAGGTACTCTCTTAAAAAGTCTTGATCCAAACACATAGTTAGGAATATGGTATTTGGTATCTAAAAACAAAAACAGATTGGGCTATCCATAAGTTAAGCTAGCTTGTTAAGAAGCGCCTTGACTTCTTTGCTTCAGTTCCTACTACTAGTACAAGCTCTGTGGATGGTCCACTAAGGTAGTATAATATTATCTTAGTAAAGGTGATGAAATTTTGAACAAATAACCAAGCTTATCAAAAGCAAACAAGTTTGAACTCATAATTGGCAACAATATCGTGAAATAAACCCATAATAGAATCTGCTTACCTTAAAACCATTCATATAATGAAATGATATAGGGAGTGAGATGGAGTTAATGACTACATAGGGGAAAAACATTATCCTCCTAACAAGTATGTCCATGATTATATACAATTACCTTAAGTAAACTAATTTGAACTCTTGAAAGTTTCTATTTATCCTTGGTCTTTATTAGAGCACTGGATATATATAGTCATTATAAAAATATATGGCTAATTAAGCAATGATCTATCATATGCATTTTTTTCTTTCATACTAAATTTAAAGAGTAAACCCCATATTGGTCTTTGACTTTATTATCGTCATGCACTTTAATCCCTGAGATTTCAAATATATTTGTTAATCCTGACATATATTTTCGTCATTTACTTTATCCTAAATGGTAAACAACGTTAATTGAGTGTTGATATTTCAGTTAAGTGGCACTGTGGATTCAAATTAGTACCTAAAATATTAAAAGTCATTCACATTAGTCCCTAAAACAGTCTTGCGTATGAGAAGACATGTTCTTAGAAAATTATGGAGATTATAAAGTCCTTACTCTTATTAACATTATCAAACCAATATTTCTTTAGATCTAAAAGTCCCCACTCTTGTTAACTAATTAGATGTAAAGAAATATAGGTTGGATACAATTAACTGGAGTAATGACTTTCTTTCTTCACAATGTTACTAAGAACTCGCCTTTCCATACACAAGACTATTTTAGGGACTAATGTGAATTATTCTTAATCTTATAGGGACTAATTTGAATTAACATGCAGTATCACTTAACATGACATCAACACTCAGTTAACGTTGTCTACAAGTATTTGTACTAAAGTTAATTGCGGAGATAAATGTCATGGATTAATAGATCATACGTTTTGAAATCTTAAAGAGTAAAGTGTGTGACGCTAATAAAGCTAAGGACTAATATGAGGATTACTCAAATTTTAAAATAGCTTATATGGTAATTTTGAACAACATTGAATTTACATGTTGACAAGCATATTCTAGTGATCTAGTGAAAACATTACACGCTACACAAATAGAGAGAATGCAGGGCAGGTAATAGTAAACATACGTTTTCATATGGAAAAAAAAGTTTTACCTATCATCAGTTTGTTGAAGCTTTTTCATTCTTCATATCATATGGATTGCTTTAGGATTGTCATTCTCAACCATTTCCCTTAGTATATCATCTTCAATCTTCTCTGCTTTCCACTGGGAAGGGTTCTCCGAAAAATCCTCACTGAAAATCATGTTGGAAACCCCTCTTTCCAAGTGGTTCTGCGGTACTTATCTTCCTCCATTGAGCCTTTGCCAAGAGTTGATACACATAAACCTTCTTTTCCTGGCCAGGACGAAAAGCCCTTGCAATAGCCTGCTTTATCTTCGATGGAGAGTCATCATTCCCAATTTTTGATATACAATCTTGTTGTTCACAGACCTTGCATAGAATGAAACCTGCTTTATAACAGATGTATCAGCTAACCATGAAATATCAAAGAAGAATTTTCCTTTGAGCAATTTAGTTTCTGATATTGCAGAACAATCTTCAGCTAAATTCCACCGATATGATTGATCTTCATTGCAATTACGTTCAAGTCTTTGGAGGATACATATTTGATTTATTCCAACCACTATAACATCCTTGCTAAGAGTTCTTTGGCTTACACCAAGTGAACCTTGAGTGGCATAGATGTTCACATAGTACTCACATGAGCAGCCAGATCCATGGGGTTTTTCTCTTGATGGAATTTATTTTGGCATCAAGCCACACCTACAAAAGAAATCACTTGATAAGACTTAATGTTCCGGAAAATACAATATTTAATTTACATTGGATCCACGTTGCAGTTTTATTTACAAAGGATCTACGTTGTAGGATCAACATTAGAGTGTGTTTGGTTTATCACAAAACCACGTTTTAAAATTGGATGCAGACCAATGCTACTCCCAAGCATTAAACTGGATCCACACTTAGAACGTGGTTATTAGGATAAATCGAACACACGTTATACTCTCAGTAGCGTAACAGTAATAGAGAACTAGAACTAAAAGTCCCACTTACAGGATGAGTAAAACATTGATCTGAATCGTCATCATCATTGCACTCAAAGTTTGATAGCACGCATATGTCAACCCCAGGTTGGAGAAAACAGTGGCAATCAGATAAAGTGGCTTTCCTTGACTTTATTCGAATGTCTGATGAGGGTCTTTCTCCATTTCCATACGGGTATCATCTAAAAATTGTAATATCATTTTTCCTGACTCAAATTTTATGAACTCCACAGGTTGCCATGAGTCGAGCACAAATGCCTCGAAAGCTGTTTAAAAAGAAAGATGAAATGAACATATATATATATATATATATATATATATATATATATATAACCATGGCAAAAAGTTGTAGCCAAATGGTAGCCACAAATTAGTATGTCATGTAAATAAATTAGAATTAGTCTCTAACAATCTCCTGAACATCATAAAATCAATGCTTCAAAGATTAAAGGCTTACCAAAATCATTGAATAGATGCTTCTGTTGATACAAATGCTTCTTTTCCTGCACCATTGAATTTAATTTCTAGCAGCTAACAAATTTAATTTCCAGGTCTTGTCTCTCTTGTGCTCTGCAATACCCAGTAGGTGATTAGGAAAAAAAATATAATGAAACAAATTTCCACATAATAAGATAAGGGCTTCATTCATTTTACATAATAACAGGCTAGTTTTGGGCATCGAAAGAGATATAATTAAATCATAGAAATATAGATATCTTTCAAATGCACCAGAAAAAATGAGTTACACTACCATAACCCTAACATATAAATAGACCCGTTTCTTTTCACAAATAAACACCTGAAAAAGTTCGTGATTTTGCTTTGTTTCAGTGTGTTTGGTATAGTTTTGGGAATTCTCAAACAATGATTTGGCAAAAACTAATAAAACAGGAGATTTTTCAATAGTAAACCAAACATGCTCCGAGAATGTTTTCCTCCCATTCTACAGAATTGATTGAAAGATGTGGGCAGACGAGAGAGAGAGAGAGAGCGCAAGAAAAATTATCTTTTTCCATACCAGTATTGTTTTGAAGGAAAAAGAATTGTTTTTGAAACCCAGTCCTCTTCATGGAGAACCCAGAGACCAAATTCTATCTATACAGCATTAAACCTGAAATGAAAAGTTTTCAACTTTAGACCACAACAAGAGGTTGATCAATGACATGCATATATATATGATAAGCATACATGTTAGCATGAATTCAAACACCAAATGCAGAACTTACTCTAAAAGTCGAATCAAATATTTGCGGCCGATCGCACACACTAAACCCAAGTGAATCTTTTACCTGAAAAAGGTGTTTCTGGGGGGAACTAAAAACTCAGAGTACAACTATGAGAAAGACTGAGTGAGAGAGGACGGAAAACATGGGAGAAAGAAAACAATGATTTTTAAAACGTACTTGACCATGGGAATCGGTGCAATGTGGGGTTCAAAAGACCTTAAATTTCGTATGTGTTTATTCCTCCTCGGAGATGGAAATAGGCGTTTACTAAATGCTAACATACATCAGATACAATGAATAGCAATCTAAAAAATTCTACGGGCCAATTAAATGCAATACTCCACAATTACTATGTGAATACTATCATACCTTTCTAATAAATTATTTTAATAAATTTTTTAGTAGTAAGAATAAAATAAAAAAAACTTTCAAATTTCTAACATATTAAATATTTTTATATTATATATTTTTATATTAATAAAAAACTTTCAAATTTCTAATAAATGTTAATCTTAAATTTTGAAATTTATTAAGATTCAAAATCTTATCATATTTTTTCTATTTTAAACTTTTAATACATAAATCTTTATTCTTATCTTTATGAATTTAAATTTTTTTATCATATATTATTAGTATTTAAAATTGAAAAAATTGTTCAAATTTATTTTTTTATTTTTTTAATTTTAAATATATTAATTTATTATAAATTCAGTTTTTGTTAAATAAAAATAAATTTATTCGTGTATTACGCGGGATAATAAACTAGTAGACACACACACATACATATGGAGACTACATCAGGTGTCAAATTTATAGACCTACACCTGTCAATAATTTTTTATAGAATGTGAAAAATTTGTTGATCTCCAACCGATGAAATATGTAATATTATCTTCAAGATTATGTATAATCAAATTTTCCCAAACTTTTTCGAGCCAACTAAGTTTCAATTTTAAAATTAAGAAAATTTGATCACTCTATCAATTGTGTTCTATCTAAAACCTCCAAAATTAGGCATTTAAAATGTTTGCGACTCAAGTCTAGCATTAGATACAATTAGGGGTAGAAATACGTCAGACCGCTCGTCGGGAGCCTTCAACCTAGCCTATTGGGTGAGATCCTCGCGGGTTTCCCCGAATCGATGGGACCAGACCTGTGAGGATGGTTGGGATCCATAATTTCATACACATTGCCTTTAAACCTGAACCTAAATTCATCTCAACTTTGTCGGAGCAGGGACAAGGAGAGCAAACCCCCAAACCTGTTGTTGAGTCTCATAATAATTTAAGTATTCAAATTAAATCAAATACTCATTACCCTTGGTTTTAATGATTATCAAATTTGTTGATCACATTATCTGAATAAGAAACAGATTCTGCTCAAAGGTATTTGTTCCATGTGTTGCAGGAAAATACTATCATGAATACTACTAAAACTGCGTGTGCCAAACGATCTGAAGATAGCTTACACTGAACTGGCTGAATCAAGCTTGAAGCAACCTTCTGAAAGAAGCATACTTTGAACCTACTGATCTATAGGAACCTGCTGGAAGTATGTGCGTACTAAAGTATAACCTGCTGAACACATACTCTCTGAACTATCACTTGATGACGTGGCAATTCGAGCTCACTGAAATGAAGAACTATCTGAAAAGCTTGAACCTGCTGAAGACTCTCTCAAACCTCTGATGACATGTACCAATCTTTAAGCTGAGAAGTCTTACTAAATTTGTGCAACACAATATCTGTTAAAGTCAGAAGACTTTCTGTGCAAAAGACTAAAAGGTAGTGCCTCCAAACTTTGAGGGCAAAGACAACTACTACTGCTAACTCCAGGTCATGGGTCGAGTAGTTTTCCTCCTCATGGGGTCTAGGTTGTCTAGAAGCATAAGCCATTACCCTCATTTCCTGCTTCAGCACACAGCCCAAACCCTTCCCTGAAGCTAACTGTATACCTCAAAGGATTTGGTCAAATCCTGCAATAGCAATACCAAGGTGATTGTCAGCCTCTCCTTGAATTCCATAAAACTCTTCTCACATTTCTCGTCCCACACAAAAGCATGACCCTTACGGGTCAACCGTGTGAGAGGTAAAGCCAGCTGGGAAAACCCCTTAATGAATCTCCGGTAATAGCCGACTAAACCTAGAAAATTTCAAAACAAAAACCTAATACAAACAGTGTAAGAGAAACAAATTCACCTTATTAACTTAAATTTCTATGAGAAGATATAAAAGAGCTCCAACTATGTTTGATTTGTATCTGGAAAAGAATTAACAAAATGAGAAAGAGAGGACGAAGCCAGAAGCGCAGTGAAAGGTTAGGAGACAGAGAATTGGTCGGAGCGGAAGAACTCATATTTCTTGAGGAGAATTTTTACAATTTCTCTCATAGAGGTGTGATTTTAAATTTCTTCCTTTGCTTTGAAACAATTTACTAGATACTTTTTTTTATAAATTTTAAATTATTTGAATTTATTATCCAACAATGTTTTTATCATATTCATTTTAATATTCTTCTACAACTAAGTACTTCTTTTAAAAGTCTTGATCCAAACACATAGTTAAGGAATATGGTATTTGTGTATCTAAAAACAAAAAACAGATTGGCTATCCATAAGTTAAGCTAGCTTGTTAAGAAGCGCCTTGACTTCTTTGCTTCAGTTCCTACTACTGCTTGCTAGTACAAGCTTTGTGGATGGTCCACTAAGGTAGTATAATATTATCTTAGAAAGGTGATGAAAATTTGAAACAAATAACCAAGCTTATCTAAAGGAAACAAGTTTGAACTCATAATTGGCAACAATATCGTGAAATAAACCCATAATAGAATATGCTTTACCTTAAAACCATTCATATAATGAAATGATATAGGGAGTGAGATGGAGTTAATGACTACATAGGGGAAAACATTATCCTCCTAACAAGTATGTCCTTGATTATATACAATTACCTTAAGTAAACTAATTTGAACTCTTGACAGTTTCTGTTTATCCTTGGTCTTTAATAGAGCACTGGATATATATAGTCATTATAAAAATATATGGCTAATTAAGCAATGATCTCTCATATGCATTTTTTCTCTTTCATTCTAAATTTTAAAGAGTAAACCCCATATTGGTCTTTGACTTTATTAGCGTCATGCACTTTAATCCTTGAGATTTCAAAATATATTTGTTAATCCCTGACATATATTTTCGTCATTTACTTTATCCTAAATGGTAAACAACGTTAATTGAGTCTTGATATGTCACGTTAAGTAGCACTGTGGATTCAAATTAGTACCTAAAATATTAAAAGTCATTCACATTAGTCCCTAAAATAGTCTTGCGTATGAGAAGACACGTTCTTAGAAACATTATGGAGATTATAAAGTCCTTACTCTTATTAACTTTATCCATCCAATATTTCTTTAGATCTAAAAGTCCCCACTCTTGTTAACTAATTAGATGTAAAAGAAATATAGGTTGGATACAATTAACTGGAGTAATGACTTTCTTTTCCTCACAATGTTACTAATAACTCGCCTTTCCATACACAAGACAATTTTAGGTACTAATGTGAATTATTCTTAATCTTATAGGGACTAATTTGAATTAACATGCGGTATCACTTAACATGACACATCAACACTCAGTTAACGTTGTCTACAAGTATTTGTACTAAAGTGAATTGCGGAGATAAATGTCATGGATTAATAGATCATACGTTTTGAAATCTTAAAGAGTAAAGTGTGTGACGCTAATAAAGCTAAGGACAAATATGAGGATTTACTCAAATTTTAAAATAGCTTATATGGTAATTTTGAACAACATTGAATTTACATGTTGACAACCATATTCTAGTGATCTAGTGCAAACATTACACGCTACACAAATAGAGAGAATGCAGGGCAGGTAAAAGTAAACATACGTTTTCATAGTGAAAAAAGTATTTACCTTTCATCAGTTTGTTGAAGCTTTTTCATTCTTCATAATCATATGGATTGCTTTAGGATTGTCATTCTCAACCATTTCCCTTAGTATATCATCTTCAATCTTCTCTGCTTGCCACTGGGAAGGGTTCTCCGAAAAATCCTCACTAAAAATCATGTTGGAAACCCACTCTTTCCAAGTGGTTCTGCGGTACTTATCTTCCTCCATTGAGCCTTTTGCCAAGAGTTGATAAACATAAACCATCTTTTCCTGGCCAGGACGAAAAGCCCTTGCAATAGCCTGCTTTATCTTCGATGGATTCCACTCCGAGTCCAAAAATATCAACCGAGAAGCTGCAGTAAGACTAATACCTTCAGCACAAGCTGTAATTGAAGCAAGGAGTACCTTTGAAACTCCATATCGATCCTCAAAATTATCAATCACATTCCCTCTTTCAAACAGGTCTTGTTCCCCATAAAGTAACAAAATTTCTCTACCCTTTTTCCAATTGAAGCACTCCTCAAACAATTGTGCTAAAAGCTTCATAGGTGCAAGGTTGCGGCAAAAGATAAGAACCTTCTCCTCCTTGACAACACGAATGATAAGGCTCAAAATAAATCTCACTTTTGACCCTACCTTGAAATCAGACTTGAACTTCTCTAGCTGGTTTAGTTCTTGTGAAGTGTAAAACTTATTCGAACTTGTTGCTGTTTTGATCAACCATGGATGTATTGATCCAAGGGTTACCATAAGCTCTCCCTCCAAAGGGAACACGCTTGACCCAACCATTTTCTTTTGTAGTTTCTGCAAAAGCTCATTCTGCACATCAGTTAGGTTCATAACCAGAGTATAAATTTCCAAACCAGGAAGATTTTCAAAATTCCCACTCTCATAAACATCTATAAAACCACTTGTCATTTTCCTCAACATGTTCAAACCCCGCATCCTCACTTCATCATCACTTGAGTCAATTTTGTTAGCAATGTCATCTAGGAAGAATTTCCTAGCACGTGTCTCAAGAAAATGTTTTGCATTCTCTGGAATTTTATCATTTCCCTTCTTTTGTTTTGTATCTAATTCTTTCAGCACTTCTTGAACAAACTTCGGCCTTGCCAAGCAAAGTGTGTTGAAGTATTCACCAAAATTATTCTGAAACAATGTGCCTGAGAGTAATATTCTCAGTTCTGTCTCTACTTTCATCAACTCTATCCTCAACCTTGACTTGGTGCTTCTAGGATTGTGCCCTTCATCGAGTATCAGGATCCCAGTGCTTTCTCTCAAAGCTTTAGCCATATACTTCTTGTGTTCATACTTTGAATTCTCTCTTGTTAGTGATAAAAATGAAGTATACCCCATGACCAGAACACTGGAGTGTAGATGCCACTTTTTAATCTTTTGAAGGCAATCCAAAACATGTTTGACATCATTAGAAGGGTTTGGAACTCCAGGAATAGTCAATGGTGTTTCACCAAAGTCTCTAAGCTTTTTACGATCGCGTATCAGATACACTGGAATAGGAATCTCCCACTTGCTGAATTCCTTGTACCAAGTATATAGTGTAGTTTTTGGAGCAAGGATCAAAGGCTTTTTATCTGGGAATAGCTTTAAGTAGCTAACAAGAAAGGCAATAACAAGAAAGGTTTTTCCCGCTCCAGGAGTATGTGATATCACACAACCACCTCTTCTTTCAGATTTTGCTTCCATAAGTGTGGTTGTATTGTCCCTGCAATATTCTGCCAAATAAATTGAAAACCTTTCTTCTGATGGTCATGCATCTTCTTACTGAGCTCAGGAATCAATGACCAAACATTGTCATTTTCTATAGATAAAGGCTCATAATGAGAAGCATTCATTGTAAAAGCATGAAAATCATCATCTTCCTTATCCTTATCCTTTGGCTTGAGCTCGGGCTTGGAATCTCCATTGCATTGCTCCTCCCCTTGGTAACGCCTTCCTCGGCGTCGTTGTACCTACCGATATGAACCACGTTATCATATTCTTATTGGGTCAATAAACAAAATATCTAAAGAAATCGAGAGATTTTAGTCATAATTAGGAACTAAATTTACAATTGTATATGGCTTTTAAACAGTGCTATAAAGAGAGAAACCAACATAGAGAGAGTTTTGAATTTGACTTACAAAGGGTGCCATGACATCTCTTATCTCTGTGATCACATCGCCACATTTAAGGCAATAGATTCCAATTTCTTCATCCAATCTTGTATCATGTTCACATGCTTTTTTAGAATCTACCTCAGTTGGAGCTAAAGCATTTGAATCCTGGTTTCAAAGTTAAATTGAATCAGCCTTAAAAAATATTAAAAAGATGTAAAATACAAATAAAATAGATGGAGAAAATTAAAGACACGGGAAGCAATGGATACACCTTTGTTTCTTCCATAAGACAATTTTCTATTATTGCATCTTCCATTTCTCTCCACAACATATCTGTCTCTGACATTTCTTCTTCTTCCTCCTCCTCCTCCTCCTCTATTTCTTGAGGTGTTTCCACTTCCTTATTTTGTTCAAAAGTGCTTATGACTTCCACTTCCTTATTTTTCTGCTCAGCAATGGATGGGGGTGGATCTTCTATAGCTAGTCTGTTATCAATATCTATCATATATGAATCTATCATTTCATTATATGCAGCTGTGCTCAACTTGTTGCTTCTCCGAGGCAGCTCTTCATCAACATCATTATCATCATCACTTCTATCTTTTCTTAAATATGATGAATAATAATGTCTTCTCATTACAACTCCTTCACTAGAGTTTCCCCCTCCCCACCTATTTTCAAAACCCACATCTTCCAAAAACGAATTCTTCCTCCTCTCGCGCTTCCTGGTTCTGAAACTACCACACAGTCTTGAAAAATCATCAATCTCATTCTCTTTTGCACAACCAAAGGGAGGATTATCTTGCGCATAAGCCGCCAACATTCGAATATCATTCCCTTTTTGATTACTCAGAGATATGTCATCACCTTGGTTTGCTCTCTTTGCTACCATACTCCTTCTTCTATTCTTTAGATTACTGAACATGTCAGCAGAAGAAGGAAGAGCAAGAACAACAACAGGTTTTTTATAGCATTTTCGCTTAGGCTCTTTCCGTTTCTGGAATGGCCAGGGTCGATTAATGTTATAAGCAGGAAGAGCAAGAACAACAGTACTCTGTTTTGAGTTCAACTCTCTGTGTTTCTCGTAGAGAATGGATGGAAGGAGACTAACTTCTACCTCAGAATCATCAACAGCATTCTGTGTTAGACAGTGTTCCTGCTCTGACTCTTCGGATGGCAATGCAAAAAGACCAGCTTCCTCCTCGGAATCATCATCATCCTCAAAACCTAAGTAACGTTCAGGTTTTTTGCTCCCACGTTTGGAACTACCAACATCAGAACATGGTGACAATTCATTATCTTTCGATGAATAATGTGGATCGAGTGTTATTCTCATGGTTGCAGATACTTCAATACAAGAAACACAATATTTTAAAATGTGCTTCTTATCAGACGTTAAGTTCAGAACATTTATAAAAGAACCAGGTCTTATTGATGGAGAGTCATCATTTCCCAATTTTTGATATACAATCTTGTTGTTCACAGATCTTGCATAGAATGAAACCTGCTTTATAACAGATGTATCAGCTAACCATGAAATATCCATGAAGAATTTTCCTTTGAGCAATTTAGTTTCTGATATTGCAGAACAATCTTCAGCTAAATTCCATCGATATGATTGATCTTCATTGCAATTATGTTCAAGTCTTTGGAGGACACATATTTGATCTATTCCAACCACTATAACATCTTTTCTAAGAGTTCTTTGGCAAACACCAAGTGAACCTTGAGTGGCATAGATGCTCACATAGTACTCACATGAGCAGCCAGATTCATGGGGTTTTCTCTTGATGGAATTTATTTTGGCATCAAGCCACACCTACAAAAGAAATCACTTGATAAGACTTAATGTTCCGGAAACTACAATATTTAATTTACATTGGATCCACGTTGTAGTTTCATTTACAATGGATCTAGGTTGTAGGATCAACATTAGAGTGTGTTTGGTTTATCACAAAACAACATTTTAAAATTGGATGCAGACCAACGCTACTCTCAAGCATTAAACTGGATCCACACTTAGAACGTGGTTATTAGGATAAATCGAACACACGCTATTACTCTCAGTAGGGTAACAGTAATAGAGAACTAGAACTAAAAGTCCCAACTTACAGAATAAGTATAACATTGATATGAATCATCATCATCATTGCACTCAAAATTTGATAGCACGCATATGTCAACCCCAGGTTTGAGAAAACAGTGGCAATCAGATAAAGTGGCTTTCCTTGACTTTATCCGAACAGCTGATGAGGATCTTTTCTCCATTTCCATACGGGTATCATCTAAAAATTGTAATATCATTTTTCCTGACTCAAATTTTATGAACTCCACAGGTTTCCATGAGTCGAGCACAAATGCCTCGAAAGCTGTTTAGAAAGAAAGATGAACATGAACATATATATATATATATATAACCATGGCAAAAAGTTGTAGCCAAATGGTAGCCACAAATGAGTATGTCATGTAAATAAATTAGAATTAGTCTCTAACAATTTCCTGAACATCATAAAATCAACGCTTCAAAGATTAAAGGCTTACCAAAATCATCGAATAGATGCTTTTGTTGATACAAATGCTTGTTTTTCTGCACCATTGAATTTAATTTCTAACAGCTAACGGATTTAATTTCCAGGTCTTGTCTCTCTTGTGCTCTGCAATACCCAGTAGATGATTAGGCAAAAAATATAATGAACACAAATTTCCACATAATAAGATAAGGGTTTCATTCATTTTACGTAATAAACAGACTAATTCTGGGCATAGAAAGTGATATAATTAAATCATAGAAATATAGATCTCTTTCAAATGCACCGAAAAAAATGAGTTACACTACCATAACCCTAACATATAAATAGACCCGTTTCTTTTCACAAATAAACACCTGAAAAAGTCCGTGATTTTGCTTTGTTTCAGTGTGTTTGGTATTGTTTTGGGAATTCTCAAACAATGATTTGGCAAAAACTAATAAAACAGGAGCTTTTTCAATAGTAAACCAAACATGCTCCGAGAATGTTTTCCTCCCATTCTACAGAGTTGATTAAAAGATGTGGGTAGACGAGAGAGAGGGGGAGGGAGCGAAAGAGAGAGAGCGCAAGAAAAATTATCTTTTTCTATACCAGTATTGTTTTGAAGGAAAAAGAATTGTTTTTGAAACCCAGTCCTATTCATGGAGAACCCAGAGACCAAATTCTATTTATACAGCATTACCTGAAATGAAAAGTTTTCAACTTTAGACCACAACAAGAGGTCGATCAATGGCATGCATATATATATATGATAAGCATAACATGTTAGCATGAATTCAAACACCAAATCCAAAACTTACTCTAAAAGTCGAATCAATATTTGTTGTCGACCGCACACACTAAACCCAAGTGAATCTTTTACCTGAAGAAGGTGTTTTTGGGGGAAACTAAAAACTCAGAGTACAACTATGAGAAAGACTGTGTGAGAGAGGATGGAAAACATGGGAGAAAGAAAACAATAATTTTCGAAACGTACTTGACCATGCGAATCGGTGCAATGTGGGGTTCAAAAGACCTTAAATTTCGTATGTGTTTATTCCTCCTCGGAGATGGAGAAAGGCGTTTACTAAGTGCCAACATACATCAGATACAATGAATAGCAATCTCAAAAATTCTACGGGCCAATTAGATGCAATACTCCACATTTACTATCTGAATACTATCATACCTTTCTAATAAATTATTTTAATAATTTTTTTAGTGGTAAGAATAAAATAATAAAAAACTTTCAAATTTCTAACATATTAAATATTTTTATATTATATATTTTTATATTAATAAAAAACTTTCAAATTTCTAATAAATGTTAATCTTATATTTTGAAATTTATAAAGATTCAAAATCTTATCATATTTTTTCTATTTCAAACTTTTTTAATACATAAATCTTTATTCTTATCTTTATGAATTTAATTTTTTTATCATATATTATTAGAATTTAAAATTAAAAAAATTATTTAAATTTATTTTTTATTTTTTTAATTTAAAATATATTAATTTATTATCAATTCAATTTTTGTTAAATAAAAATAAATAAATTTATTCGTGTATTACGTGGGATAATATACTAGTAGACTTACACACACACACATACATATGAGACAAGACTAAAGACCTCAGGTGTCAAATTTATAGACTTACACCTTTCAATAATTTTTTTTATGGGAAAAATATGTTTTTCGTCCCTATAGTTTGGGTCAACTTTGGTCTTCGTCCCTGTAGTTTAAATCCTTTATTTTTTATCCCTAAACTTTCTAAATCACCAATCATTGGTCCTTGTCCGTCGGTGAGATCTGTTAACCTGATGAGCTGGGTAATAAAAGTTACATGTCAGCCTCAATAGTGTGAGTCCCAAATAACTGTTGATCATCTAATTACTTTTTTATTAATTTTTTAATTATTAAAATAGCCATAATTATGAAATTCGATTTTTATCGGGTAAAAATTGCTCAGGCGAAAATCCTAATTTAGTAATTTGGGTTATTTTGATAATTAAAAATTAATAAAAAAGTTAACTATATGATTAGTCAGTTATTTTGGGCCATTATTGAGACTGACATGTAACTTTTATTACCTAGCTCATCAGGTTAACAGATCTCACTGACGGTCAGGGACCAGGGATTGGGGGTTTAGAAAGTTCAGGGACAAAAAAATAAGGATTTAAACTATAGGGACGAAGACTAAAGTTGACCAAAACTATAGGGACGAAAAACATATTTTTCCCTTTTTTTATAGAATGTGAAAAATTTGTTGATCTCCAACCGATGAAACATGTGACATTATCTTCAAGATTATGTATATCAAATTTTCCCAAACTTTTTCAAGCCAACTAAGTCTCAATTTTAAAATTAAGAAAATTTGATCACTGTCAATTGTGTTCTATCTAAAACCTCCAAAATTAGGCATTTAAAATGTTTGCAACTCAAGTCTAGCATTAGATATAATTAGGGGTAGAAATACGTCAGACCGCTCGTGCGAAGCCTTCAACCTAGCCTATTGGGTGAGATCCTCACGGGTTTCCCCGAATCGATAGGACCAGACAGGCGAGGATGGGTTGGGATCCATAATTTCATACACGTTGTCTTTAAACCTGAACCTAAATTTGTTTCAACTTTGTCGGAGCGGGGACAAGGAGAGCAAACCCCCAACATGACCCTTTCCATGCTTAATCAGTGGTGACTCTTGTAATATTATCTTTAATTAGGTCTCTCTTTCATGATAAATATGTTCACCTTAGACCATATTTACATATTATCAATAGTATTTCACATCATATTAAAGGTATGTTTGACATCTTAAATAAGTTACGAGTTGGCTTATTTGATTAAAATAAAAGTGTTCAGTTAATAAGTTTATGGCACAAGGTAACTAATTTATAGATTTTTTTCTTCCATATGTTTATTTTTAATATTTTAACATAGTTTTTTTATCTTCTATTTTCTCACTAATTTTAATGTTTAATAATTTTTATAGATAAAATATTATATATTAAAATTAAAATAAATAGTATAATATAAAAATAATTCTAAAAATATAATAAAAAAATAATTTTCTATATTATACTTTGATTTTAATGATTATAATATTTATTTTAATTTTTAATAAAATATTTTATCTTTAGAAAAGTAATAAGAATTTAAAAATAATATAAAAATTCAAAATTGTAATTACTTAAAAATATATTTTTGTCTACAAAATTATATAATGTTTTTATATTATTTCACATTTTTCAATTTTATAAACACCTAATTTTACCAAATACTTTTAATCTGATAAGTTAATTTATAAACTTTCAATTTTCAGGTAGTAACTTATTAACTAGAAACTAATAACATTTTAGTTAATTTTGCTAAACAAAAGCTAAATTATTTTTTATTATATATATGTTAAGTCATTATTACAATTTTAAGCATTGAATTTTAGGACCAGCAGCAATTGAAGAGAGCTGGACTAAATTTGAGATATAATTTATCAATATCTTAAAATATTTAAAGTAACTATTTATTGATATATATAATAAATTTTTGTTATATAATTTTGTATATTTGTTTTATCAAACTAATAAGAAATATTAAAAAGTTCCATACTAGTAATAGATAAACACTATAGTTTTTCTTTTATCATTTTTAGATATGTAATAAAAATATATTAATATAAAAAAAACTACAAATGCGGTTATGTGGCTCTCAGACTCAGAGTTGGGGAAGTGTCCCGATGATTAGAGTAATAATAAGGATAGGATGACATGAGTCCTCCTCGTCCTCCTTTTTTAATTGTTGGTTTACTTATGGCTCATGGAACCAAATCATTTATCTCCCTTTTTTTTCTTAAATATGTATTTGATCCTCTAAAATACACACGTTTTCACTTTTATCTCCCTAATTTTTTTTATCTTTTAGTCTCCCTAAAATGTTTTCTTTTTAAAATAGTCTCCACCGTTAGAATAGTTAACAGAGTGTTGATGTGATCGTTAACAGATGGACTAAAATGAAATAGAGAGAATTTTAGAGAGACTAAATTGAAAACAAGTTAGCATAGATCTTAACGGTCACGTCAGCACTCTGTTAACTATTTTGACGGCGAGGACTATTTTGAAGAGAAAAAATTTTAGGGGGACTAAAAGATAAAAAAGAATTTTAGGGGGACGAAAATGAAAACCCGAGTATTTTAGAAGGACAAAAAACATATTTAAACCTTATTTTTTTCTATTCTTCTAATTATAAATTAGCATTGAAAAATTAATAATTTAAAGACGACATTACTATATTAAAAAAGGTGAAATGTTTTTAATATTATATCATTCGCTTGGGCGAGAATTGACCAAAAAATGACCCCTCTCTGGGAGATTCTCGCTTGAGCGAGAACCATCTCGCTCAAGCGAAAAACATCCACAGAGCCCCTTAAAATTCCCATGTGTCTCGCTTGAGCGAGACCATTCTCGCTCAAGCATGATATGCAGAATTCCAATTCCTCAAATTTGCTGCATAATTCGCTCAATCGATTCTATTCTCACTTGAGCAAGAACACTGAAAATCTATTTTTCTTGCTTAAGACTCTTGTCCTTCTCTTACCAATCTATGACCTATTTCCTCATTACTAACAACAAAATTATTATCCTATAACCTCTCATTAGTTATTATTATTAATTAACAAGATGTTACAATTCTACCCCCTTAAAACAATTTTGTCCCCAAAATTGGCTAAAGAAAAGAGTGACTCAAAACCTCTTACCTAAACTGAATAACTCTAGAAACTGAGAACGGAGATCCTCCTCCTCCCAGGTTTCCTCCTCAGATGACTGACCCTCCCAACGCACCTTCACTAACGGGATGGTCTTGTTCCTCAAGGTTTTGACACTTTGGTCAATAATCTGGGCAGGCCTTGTGGGAATCGTCAGATCCTCCCTCAATTGTACTGATTCTGAACTTATGATGTGGGAAGGGTCGTGAACTTATTTTCCGAGTTGTGACACATGGAATACATCATGAATGTTGGCTAAGTGGGGTGGTAGATCTACTCTGTATGCAAGGGGACAATCCTTTGCAAGATTTGGAAGCCAAAACTCATAATCTAGGTCGAAGTCAAACTCATTTTGGACCGAAGTCAAGCTTGATTAGATTTGGGTTTGGTGGCCCATGGCCAAATTCATTTTTCAACTATCAATATGCAACACTAACCAAGCCATTTCAATAACAAGGATGCACAAATCTAATGACAAGGTAGGAGAAAACCCTAAGCATACAAGGCCCAATCATGTTTCTAAGGCATGCACTCATACAATGACCCAATAAAATGACCATGATAGAGCATAAACCATCAAACAACCACAAACAAGTCAATAAGAAAGAGAATAGGGTTCATTGTGGAACATTCATCCAAGAATGGGTGAGAGTGTGTGAGTTATACTTACCTCAAGAGAGCTCAAGGAGTGGAGGGAATGAGTTGAGGAAGGATGGGGGAGGAAATCCTTGGCTTCCTCTAGCTCCAAAGCTTGATTCTCTCTCTAAAACATTCTCTCCCTAGGGTAAAGGAATGGGGAAAAAATGAGGGAAATGAGCCCTAATAGTGTTTTTATAGCGTTCTTCTCGAGTTCCCTCGCTCGGGCTCGTTTGAGCGAGCTTTGAGCGAAATTTCCAACATTTCCTCTATGCTTTCCTCGCTCAGGCCTCTCTTGGGCTAGCCTGAGCGAGAAAACCAGAACAATTTTCCCTGATCTGGGCGAGGGATTCCTCGCTCGAGCGAGAATGAGCATGGTTGGAAGTGCAAACAAGATCGAAATACCATCGCATTATATAACAAACTGAAGCCCCAAATCTTAGATTCCCTCGCCCGAGCGAGAATGAGCAGGGTTGGAGGTGCAAACGAGATCGAAATACCATCGCATTATATAAAAAATTGAAGCCCTGATAAGTGAAAAATAGTTGATAAATTAGTATATATTTTATTTCACTTATCAAGGACAAAATGGTAATTCTGCCCCATTTTTATCCCTTTTTATTTAATATTTAATAATTTGTATTTATTAATCCTAGTTTAGAATTTGATGCTATTTTAATGGATTTATTGCTGATTTTTGCAGGATTCTTGCAAAGATTTAAATCAGAGATTAAATGGCATTAAATGAGGAGGATTTATGCAAGATTGGAGATTGATTGAGGACAATTAATTAAAGATTTGAAGAAGATTTGAATCATTAATGAGGAGATAGAGCCAATCAATCAAAGATATTGCAGACAAGCTTCCCAAATAAACAAGGATTGCACAATGAATACAAAGATATCAGAAAATAAAGGGAAACAAGGAAGGACAAACGCGTGAAAACCAGTCTCGGGGAGAGATCAACAATTTAAAAGAGGAAAGTTGAAGCTGCACACGCTAACTACGCTTCACCCCGCGCTATAGCGCAGGTGAAGCGCAACTCTCTGGAACCTGCGCTACAGCCTGCGTTGTAGCGCAGCTTGAAGCGCAGAACACGCAGATCACGTCCCTGTTGTCGTTTTTAAGAGGATCTATTCCCAAATTTGCTTTGTCTTTCCTAATCTATAATAGGAACCTCTTGCGTCAGTCCAAGGGAGTTAGACAGTTAGTTGGTTAGCGAGTTAGATAGTCATTGTAATTCAGTGATTATGTATCAAAGCTAAGTTTCGAGTAGGAAAGGAGGAGCGCTTCACGAGGATTGAAGATGGTGACAGCGTCTTCAATGGTTTGTATGGCTACTTCATGTAGTTAACTCTCCAGTAGGAATTGGATGTAATTGATTCTACCCTTGAGTGTATGTAAATTCTATATTATTATTTCAATGAGTCCCTACGAGAGTTCTGTTAAGAAATGAGTAAAACAAGAAAATTACCTAAGTCACCTTAAAGTTATCCAAGAAATTGTGCAGCCACTCAAATACCTCACCTTATACATGAATTCCATAAGAGAAATACTAGAACCTTAAACTATACATGCTTAAATGTGGTAGTTGTAACCATATTTGTATATACCAACGACCCAAACAGAAATAAGGAAATTTTGAAGGGAGGCACAAGTTAGTTCATACCTCGGGATTTTGGCTTAGTACCTCCAATGGAGGAGTTAAAATTAGTACACTGAGGGATATTAGGGAGAGCTTGAAACTTTAAGGAGGGTAGCTTTACGGGAAAGGGCATGTGAAGCCACAGAAGGTACTCAGTACACGAGCACACCTAAGTTCTACCTAATCTGAAAGTTAGACCTGTCGGTGGATAGTTAGGCTTAGCCCAGAGTGTTAGGAAGGATTATGAGATTGTTAGGCTCACGCACTAGGTTAGAACTCTAAGGCATTTGGAAATACTTACTTATAGGAGGACCAGGGTGTGGATAACTCTAAATCACGTTCCTTTTCCAGCGGAAACCTAAAGCCCAACTAGGGTAAGCCCTAACCGGTAGGGTGGGGTAGAGAAAGATCCCATTGTAGGGAGATAGGAGATTAGGAGAGTTACCGTGTTCATACCTTGATCGGTAGGTATTTCATCTACATTCATGGATTGAGTGTTTGTTAGAATTTCGATATTTTCTTAAAATAATGAGTGACTTTCATCATACTTCAGTGTGGTATTTGCTTATGTGATTGTGTGGACTTAATTCCTTGAGCACGAGGAAAGTGTTGGACTATCTCACCGGCACAAACTTCGTGGTTCAAGAGGTTAAGTAATTGTGTGTGTATGATTTAATGATGTTAACATTGTAGAGCTCATAGTGCAATTCGGAAGATCACTTAGCTCATTGTGCGAGAGTTCTACGCCAACGCTTATAGGAGATCAGGGCATTAACATCAGGCAGGAGTCCTATGTGAGAGGACAGGTGATCCGCTTTGATTGCGATGCAATCAATGCACTGCTTGGACACCCGATGAGGAGCACAGAGACCTGGTTGACTGTCAGTACCAGGATAGGATGGAGGCCGTTGGTAACAACGACAATGAGCCATTAGATGTGGAGACTGCTCAGCTACTCTGCCTGCCAGGACGTTCCTTTGAGAGGAACAGATACAGACATGCTGCTAGGATTCATACGAAGGATATGAGGAGTATCACACAGATGTGGACAGTGTTGGTGCTAGCCAACATCCACCCCACAGGGCATGTTTCTGATGTTATTATGCCCATGGCCCACCTCATCTATACTATCCTTTCCAGATAAATGATTGACGTATCTCAGATCATCACGAAGAAGATTGGGGAGTATGTTACTGCAATATATCGTAGGATACCCAACTCCAGGATCCGACTTGGCTACCCATCTCTGATCACCGCACTCTGCAGGTCTAGCGGAGTTGGGGTGAACCCTACGGTTCGCATCTTACCTCCCATGGATAGAGCCTACATTGAAGACAATTGTATTGCAGCTGCAGAGTTGGGGGTTGAGGATGAGCAACAGCAGCAGCCAGACCCAGTACAACAGCCACCACCACCAGCAGTTAGGGATGCTTCAACATGGGCTCAGCGGTTGGAGACCCAGCATGCTCACATGATAGTACAGATATCCACTCTCCATCGAGCCGCCTTACACTTTCATAGTTGTCATCACCAGACTGGAGTGGATCCCATTCTCCCCTCATTCTTTCAGGATTATCTGCAGTGGCCTGGGGACAAGCCTATTTCTCCAGGGGGGATGGTGCGGCCGGAGCTGAGCCAGGAGCAGACCACATGGACTGTGACCACAAAGAGGACTAGTCATTTTTCTTTCTTATTTGGTGTTTTTCTTTCTTTTTCTTTGATTTTGCTGTTCTTTTTCTTTTTATTTTCTTATTTTCTCTTTGATTTGTACTGTATCCAACCCATCACCCATATATATATATATATATATCATGCAGTACTTATCCAGTTATTTTTTGTGAAAATTTTTAAATTTTTAGGACTTTAGGATTAGGAATCAAGGTAATTTACTCTAATTCTCTGTAAATAAGTAGTTTAACTAACCAATCTAGGAAAGATGGTAGGATCTTGTGATTAATTCCATAATCAGTTAGGTTTAGAGTACTTCTCAAGAGAACCTATCATGGTAGTTTATTAAATCCAGTAAGTGCTTTAGCAAGGAAAATTTTAGCTCAACCGGTGAGATGAGAGCCCTAAACACTTAAACACTTAAATGAGAGCTTTTCACCGCTGCTTGTCAACTGTTATTGCTTGAGTTTCTGAAAATTGGCTTGCTTGTAGAAGGTATGGAAGAGACAAAGGCACAATTTTGTGATTTCAATATTTTGCTCAGTGCCAAATAGCCAACCCTGCATTATATTTCCATTTATTGATTGCCCATTTGAGCTTGAATGTTTCTTTTGATGCACCCTAGCCATTATCATGATCAATGATCATACCATGTCCCTAACACTTGGGATAGAGAGCAAGGTGCACCACAACAAAATGGGACAAGCAATTGACAAAGAAGGTTGGTCACAAGGAATCACAAAGGAAAGATTCTCCCCCACCAAAAATAAGTTTTTTATGTTATGTATACAAAACAATTGCACAAAAGGTGGAAAATAAATAAGTTGGGGGGAGAAAATTCTTCAAAAGAGGAGGCCAAAGCTGAAAAAGGGTGATCATCCAAGAATCATCAGGTGAATTGAGAGAAGTTCCAAAAGCACAACCACAAGATGCTCTCTATTCAAAGTGTTTCTTGAATATCCAGAAAAAACCATGATTTCTTGATAGCCTGGCCTCATTACAACCTAAAGAAAGACCTTCTGATCCATACTAACTGCTTGCAGGTTCAGACCTTGGAAACGACTATCAATTCGAGTTGTTCAACAGTGAGTGAAAATGATTGAGGGAAACACTTACCCGTGAGAATGAGAGATTTCCTTGGTTTATCACTTACTGCTTTAATTGCTATTATTGAGAAAGTTTAATTGATGTTTGTATTTCTATCCTAACTGTTGATTGGTAATATCTCTTGATTCTGATTTTTTCTTATGTTTGGGAAGTGACTTCTGCTTAGGAAGGAGTTGAGGGGTAATTACCTTGAATTAGTTTTGTTTTTGTAAAAACACACTAGGGGTTAGAATTGATTGTGATTGCAAAGAGGTCTCTTGCTTGAGGACAAGCAAGAATTCAAGTTGCGGGGAATTTGATAAGTGAAAAATAGTTGATAAATTAGTATATATTTTATTTCACTTATCAAGGACAAAATGGTAATTCTGCCCCATTTTTATCCCTTTTTATTTAATATTTAATAATTTGTATTTATTAATCCTAGTTTAGAATTTGATGCTATTTTAATGGATTTATTGCTGATTTTTGCAGGATTCTTGCAAAGATTTAAATCAGAGATTAAATGGCATTAAATGAGGAGGATTTATGCAAGATTGGAGATTGATTGAGGACAATTAATTAAAGATTTGAAGAAGATTTGAATCATTAATGAGGAGATAGAGTCAATCAATCAAAGATATTGCAGACAAGCTTCCCAAATAAACAAGGATTGCACAATGAATACAAAGATATCAGAAAATAAAGGGAAACAAGGAAGGACAAACGTGTGAAAACCAGTCTCGGGGAGAGATCAACAATTTAAAAGAGGAAAGTTGAAGCTGCAGACGCTAGCTGCGCTTCACCCCGCGCTATAGCGCAGGTGAAGCGCAACTCTCTGGAACCTGCGCTACAGTCTGCGTTGTAGCGCAGCTTGAAGCACAGAACACGCAGATCACGTCCATGTTGCCATTTTTAAGAGGATCTCTTCCCAAATTTGCTTTGTCTTTCCTAATCTATAAATAGGAACCTCTTGGGTCAGTCCAAGGGAGTTAGACAGTTAGTTGGTTAGCGAGTTAGATAGTCATTGTAATTCAGTGATTATGTATCAAAGCGAAGTTTAGAGTAGGAGAGGAGGAGCGCTTCACGAGGATTGAAGATGGTGACAGCGTCTTCAATGGTTTGTATGGCTACTTCATGTAGTTAACTCTCCAGTAGGACTGGATGTAATTGATTCTATCCTTGAGTGTATATAAATTCTATATTATTATTTCAATGAGTCCCTATCTATAATGGTGGTAATCTTATTCTGTGCTTATTCCTAATTCCCACGCTTGCGTCTGGAGTTATAGGCCAGTCTTAACTCAAGTAGTTTAGATTAGGAACGAGAATGGGGGAGCGGATTCTGAAGAAACTCATTCTCTGATTGAATAAGATTACTCGAATACTACTGACGGCTGAAAGGGGATGTTTACTAATGAGTGAGGGGTAGTGTGAGTACTCTAAGTGAGGGAGCATTCGCCAAATAGGACTTAGTAATCGATAGCAAAGAGTTAGGGGGTTGTCAATCCAGGATTCGAACATGGGCGTATTCCTAATGAGTATAAGGTAGTGATAGTACTGGAGCGAAGGGTGCGTCTACCATTAGGCCTCGTTTATCGTCTAACTCTTACAAACTGAACAAAAGAGAGCAAAATAAGTCGAGATAAATTTGTCGCCTGGGAGAGCCCGCACAATTTATCCTTGAGTGTTAAGGTCGCTTGGTAGGGGCTTTAGAAATAAAGTTTGTCTACATATTTTATAGAGTATTACCTAAAATAATAGATAGTCTTTATATGCACAATGGGTGTGATGAGATGAAATCCAATCCTGATCCAAGTAAAGTGTCTCTAACTCTACCTTTCTAATTCCAATTAATTATCTACTCTTTTTACCATTCTGCAATCATACTCTCTAAATTGTGCTTTCTCTTGATAAATACGATTTCGGTCTACATAAATAACCGTTCCCTATGGATACGATACTCTTTCTTACTATTATACTGCTGGATTTGTGGTTCGCTTGCCAGAAACCCATCAGCACTTTAATCCCTGAGATTTGAAAATATATTTGTTAATCCCTGACTTATATATTTTCATCATTTACTTTATCCTAAATGGTAAACAACGTTAATTGAGTGTTGATATGTCATGGTAAGTGGCATTGTGGATTCAAATTAGTACCTAAAATATTAAAAGTCATTCACATTAGTCCCTAAAACAATCTTGCATATATGAGAAGACATGTTCTTAGAAACATTATGGAGATTATAAAGTCCTTACTCTTATTAACTTTATCCAACCAATATTTCTTTAGATCTAAAAGTCCCCACTCTTGTTAACTAATTAGATGTAAAAGAAATATAGGTTGGATACAATTAACTGGAGTAATGACTTTCTTTTCCTCACAATGTTACTAAGAACTCGCCTTTCCATGCACAAGACCATTTTAGGGACTTATGTGAATTATTCTTAATCTTATAGGGACTAATTTGAATTAACATGTGGTATCACTTAACATGACACATCAACACTCAGTTAACGTTGTCTACAAGTATTTGTACTAAAGTGAATTGTGGAGATAAATGTCATGGATTAATAGATCATACGTTTTGAAATCTTAAAGAGTAAAGTGTGTGACGCTAATAAAGCTAAGGACTAATATGAGGATTTACTCAATTTTAAAATAGCTTTTATGGTAATTTTGAACAACATTGAATTTACATGTTAACAAGCATATTCTAGTGATCTAGTGCAAACATTACACGCTACACAAATAGAGAGAATGCATGGCAGGTAACTTAAACATACATTTTCATATGGAGAAAAAAAGTATTTACCTTTTATCAGTTTGTTGAAGCTTTTTCATTCTTCATAATCATATGGATTGCTTTAGGATTGTCATTCTCAACCATTTCCCTTAGTATATCATCTTCAATCTTCTCTGCTTGCCACTGGGAAGGATTCTCTAGAAAATCCTCACTGAAAATCATGTTGGAAATCCACTCTTTCCAAATCGTTCTGCGGTACTTATCTTCCTCCATTGAGCCTTTTGCCAAGAGTTGATACACATAAACCATATTTTCCTGGCCAGGACGAAAATCCCTTGCAATAGCATGCTTTATCTTTGATGGATTCCACTCCGAGTCCAAAATTATCAACCGAGAAGCTGCAGTAAGACTAATACCTTCAGCATAAGCTGTAATTGAAGCAAGGAGTACCTTTGAAACTCCACATGGATCCTCAAACTTATCAATCACTTTCCCTCTTTCAAACAAGTCTTGTTCCCCATAAAGTAACAAAATTTCTCTACCCTTTTTTCCATTTGAAGCACTCCACAAACAATTATGCTAAAAGCTTCATAGGTGAAAGGTTGTGGAAAAAGATAAGAACCTTCTCCTCCTTGACAACACGAATGATAAGGCTCAAAATAAATCTCACTTTTGACCCTACCTTGAAATCAGACTTGAACTTCTCTAGCTGGTTTAGTTCCTATGAAGTGTAAAACTTATTCGAACTTGTTGATGTTTTGATCAACCATGGATGTATTGATCCAAGGGTTACCATAAGTTGTCCCTCCAAAAGGAACACGCTTGACCCAACCATTTTCTTTTGTAGTTTCTGAAAAAGCTCATTCTGCACATCAGTTAGGTTCATAACCAGAGTATAAATTTGCAAACCAGGAATCTTTTCAGAATTCCCACTCTCATAAACATCTATAAAACCACTTGTGATTTTCCTCAACATGTCCAACCCTGCATCCTCAATTCATCATCACTTGAGTCAATTTTGTTAGCAATGTCATCTAGAAGAATTTCCTATCACGTGTCTCAAGTAAATGTTTTGCTTTGTCTGGAATTTTATCATTTCCCTTCTTTTGTTTTGTATCTAATTCTTTCAGAACTTCTTGAACAAACTTCGGCCTTGCCAAGCAAAGTATGTTGAAGTATTCACCAAAATTATTCTGAAACAATGTGCCTGAAAGTAATATTCTCTAGTTTTTGTCTCTACTTTCATCAACTCTTTCCTCAACCTTGACCTGGTGCTTTTAGGATTGTGCCCTTCATCGAGTATCAGGATCCCAATGCTTTCTCTGAAAGCTTTAGCCATATACTTCTTGTGTTCATACTTTGAATTCTCTCTTGTTAGTGATAAAATGAAGTATACCCCATGACCAGAACACTAGGGTGTAGATGCCACTTTTTAATCTTCTCAAGACAATCCAAAACATGCTTGACATCACCGGTGGGGTTTGGAGTTCTAGGAATAGTCAATGGTGTTTCATCCAAAATCTCTCATATTTTTACAATCGCGAATCAAATACACTGGAATAGGAATCTCCCACTTGCTGAATTCCTTATACCGAGTATATAGTGTAGTTTTTGGAGCAAGGATCAGAGGCTTTTTATTTGGGAATCGCTTTAAGTAGCTAACAGAAAGGCAATAACAAGAAAGGTTTTTCCAGCTCCAGGAGTATGAGATATCACACAACCACCTCTTCTTTCAGATTTGCTTCCATGAGTGTTGGTTGTATTGACCCTGCAATATTTTGCCAAATAAATTGAAACCTTTCTTCTGATGGTCATGGCATCTTCTTACTGAGCTCAGGAATCAATGACCAAACATTGTCATTTTCTATAGATAAAGGCTCATAATGAGAAGCATTCATTGTAAAAGCATGAGAATCATCATCTTCCTTATCCTTATCCTTTGGCTTGAGCTCGGGCTTGGAATCTCCATTGCATTGCTCCTCCCCTTGGTAACGCCTTCCTTGGCGTGGTTGTACCTACCGATATGAACCACATTATCAAATTCTTATTGGGGCAATAAACAAAATATCTAAAGAAATCAAGAGATTTTAGTCATAATTAGGAACTAATTTCCAATTGTATATGGCTTTTAAATAGTGCTATAAAGAGAGAAACCAACATAGAGAGAGTTTTGAATTTGACTTACAAATTGTGCCATGACATCTCTTATCTTTGTGATCACATCGCCACATTTAAGGCAATAGATTTCCAATTTCTTCATCCAATCTTGTATCATGTGCACATGCTTTTTTAGAATCTACCTCAGTTGGAGCTAAGCATTTGAATCCTGGTTTCATAAGTTAAATTGAATCAGCCTTAAAAAAATATTAAAAAAGATGTAAATACAAATAAAATAGATGGAGCAAATTAAAGACATGGGAAGCAATGGATACACCTCTGTTTCTTCCATAAGATAATTTTCTATTATTGCATCATTCATTTCTCTCCACAACATATTCGTCTCTGACACTTCTTCTTCCTCCTCCTCCTCCTCCTCCTCCTCCTCTATTTCTTGAGGTGTTTCCACTTCCTTATTTTTTTCAGAAGTGCTTATGACTTCCACTTCCTTATTTTGCTGCTCAGCAATGGATGGGGGTGGATTTTCTATAGCTAGCCTATTATCAATATCTTTCATATATGAATCTATCATTTCATTATATGCAGTTTTACTTAACTTGTTGCTTCTCCAAGGCAGCTCTTCATCATCATCATTATCATCATCACTTCTATCTTTTCTTAAAGACGATAATAATAATGTCTTCTCGTTATAACTCCTTCACTAGAGTTTCCCCCTCCCCACCTTTTTTCAAAACCCACATCTTCCAAAAATCATCAATCTCATTCTCTTTTGCACAACCAAAGGGAGGATTATCTTTCGCATAAGCCAACATTCGAATATCATTCCCTTTTTGCTTACTCAGAGATAAGTCATCACCTTGCTTTGCTCTCTTTGCTACCATACTCCTTCTTCTATTCTTTATATTACTGAACATGTCAGTAGAAGAAGGAAGAGAAAGAACAACAATAGGTTTTTTATAGCATTTTTGCTTATGCTCTTTCCGTTTCTGAAATGGCCAGGGTTGATTAATGTTATAAGCAGGAAGAGCAAGAACAATAGTACTCTGTTTTGAGTTCAACTCTCTGTGTTTCTCGTACAGAATGGATGGAAGGAGACTAACTTCTACCTCAAACTCATCAACAGCATTCTGTGTTAGACAGTGTTTCTACTCTGACTCTTCGGATGGCAATGTAAAAAGACCAACTTCCTCCTCGGAATCATCATCATCCTCAAAACCTAAGTAACGTTCAGGTTTTTTGCTCCCACGTTTGGAACTACAAACATCATAACATGGTGACAATTCATGATCTTTCCATGAATCATGTGGATCGAGTGTTATTATCATGGTTGCGGATACTTCAATATGAGAAACACAATATTTTAAAATGTGCTTCTTATCAGACGTTAAGTTCAGAACATTATAAAAGAACCAGGTCTTATTGATGAAGAGTCATCATTTCCCAATTTTCGATATACAATCTTGTTGTTCACGGATCTTGCATAGAATGAAACCTGCTTTATAACAAATGTATCAGCTAACCATGAATATCCAATGAAGAATTTTCCTGTGAGCAATTTAATTTATGATATTGCAGAACAATCTTCAGCTAAATTCCACCGATATGATTGATCTTCATTGCAATTACGTTCAAGTCTTTGGAGGACACATATTTGATCTATTCCAACCACTGTAACATCTTTGCTAAGAGTTCTTTGGCGTACACCAAGTGAACCTTGAGTGGCATAGATGTTCACATAGTACTCACATGAGCAGCCAGATTCATGGGTTTTCTCTTGATGGAATTTATTTTGGCATCAAGCCACACCTACAAAGAAATCACTTGATAAGACTTAATGTTCCGGAAACTACAATATTTAATTTACATTGGATCCACGTTGTAGTTTCATTTACAATGGATCTACGTTGTAGGATCAATATTAGAGTGTGTTTGGTTTATCACAAAATCACGTTTTAAAATTAGATGCAGACCAACGCTACTCTCAAGCATTAAACTGGATCCACACTTAGAACATGGTTATTAGGATAGATCGAACACACACTATTACTCTCAGTAGGGTAACAGTAATAGAGAACTAGAACTAAAAGTCCTAACTTACAGGATAAGTAAAACATTGATCTGAATCATCATCATCATCATTGCACTCAAAGTTTGATAGCACGCATATGTCAACCCCAGGTATGAGAAAACAGTGGCAAATAGATAAAGTAGCTTTCCTTGACTTTATCCAAATGTCTGATGAGGATCTTTTCTCCATTTCCATACGGGTATCATCTAAAAATTGTAATATCATTTTTCCTGACTCAAATTTTATGAACTCCACAGGTTGCCATGAGTCGAGCACAAATACCTCGAAAGTTGTTTAGAAAGAAAGATGAACATGAACATATGTATATAACCCTGGCAAAAGGTTGTAGCCAAATGGTAGCCACAAATTAGTATGTCATGTAAATAAATTAGAATTAGTCTCTAACAATCTCTTGAACATCATAAAATCAATGCTTCAAAGATTAAAGGCTTACCAAAATATTGAATAGATGCTTCTGTTGATACAAATGCTTCTTTTCCTGCACCATTGAATTTAATTTCTAGCAGTTAATAGATTTAATTTCCAGGTCCTGTCTTTCTTGTGCTCTGCAATACCCAGTAGGTGATTAGGCAACAAATATAATGAACACAATTTCCACATAATAAGATAAGGGCTTCATTCATTTTGCGTAATAAACAAGCTAATTTTGGGCATAGAAAGAGATATAATTAAATCATAGAAATATAGATATCTTTAAATGCACCGGCAAAAATGAGTTACACTACCATAACCCTAACATATAAATAGACCCGTTTCTTTTCACAAATAAACACCTGAAAAAGTCCGTGATTTTGCTTTGTTTCAGTGTGTTTGGTATTGTTTTGGGAATTCTCAGACTGATTTGGCAAAACCTAATAAAATGGGAGCTTTTTCAATAGTAAACCCAAACATGCTCCAAGAATGTTTTCCTCCCATTCTACAGAGTTGATTAAAAGATGTGGGCAGACGAGAGAGAGAGCGCAAGAAAAATTATCTTTTTCTATACCAGTATTGTTTTGAAGGAAAAAGAATTGTTTTTGAAACCCAGTCCTCTTTATGAAGAACCTAGAGACCAAATTCTATTTATACAACATTGCCTGAAATGAAAAGTTTTCAACTTTAGACCACAACAAGAGGTTGATCAATGGCATGCATATATATATATGATAAGCATAACATGTTAGCATGAATTCAAACACCAAATGCAGAACTTACTCTAAAAGTCGAATCAAATATTTGCGGCCGACCGCACACACTAAACCCAAGTGAATCTTTACCTAAAGAAGGTGTTTCTGGGGGAAACTAAAAACTCAGAGTACAACTATGAGAAAGACTAAGTGAGAGAGGACGAAAAAACATGGAGAAAGAAAATAATGATTTTCAAAACGTACTTGACCATAGGAATCGGTTGCAATGTGAGGTTCAAAAGACCTAAATTCCGTATGTGTTTATTCCTCCTCGGAAATGGAGATAGGTGTTTACTAAGTGCCAACTTACATCAGATACAATGAATAGAAATCTCAAAAATTCTACAAGCCAATTAGATGCAATACTCCACATTTACTATCTGAATACTATCATACCTTTCTAATAAATTATTTTAATAAATTTTTGTAGTAGTAAGAATAAAATAATAAAAAACTTTCAAATTTCTAACATATTAAATATTTTTATATTATATATTTTATATTAATGAAAAAACTTTCAAATTTCTAATAAATATTAATCTTAAATTTTGAAATTTATTAAGATTCAAAATCTTATCATATTTTTTCTATTTCAAACTTTTTTAATACATAAATTTTTATTCTTATCTTTATGAATTTAAATTTTTTATCATATATTATTAGAATTTAAAATTGAAAAAATTGTTAAAATTTATTTTCTTAATTTTAAATATATTAATTTATTATAAATTCAATTTTTGTTAAATAAAAAAATAAATTTATTCGTGTATTACGCGTGATAATATACTAGTAGACACACACACACACATACACACATATGAGACAGGACTAAAGACATCAGGTGTCAAATTTATAGACTTACACCTTTCAATAATTTTTTTATAGAATGTGAAAAATTTGTTGATCTCCAACCGATGGAAACACGTGATATTATCTTCAAGATTATGTATATCAAATTTTCCCAAACTTTTTCGAACCAACTAAGTCTCAATTTTAAAATTAAGAAAATTTGATCACTCTGTCAATTGTGTTCTATATAAAACCTCCAAAATTAGGCATTTAAAATGTTTGCGACTCAAGTCTAGCATTAGATACAATTTGGGGTAGAAATACGTCAGACCGCTCGTCGGGAGCCTTCAACCTAGCCTATTGGGTGAGATCCTCGCGGGTTTCCCTGAATCGATGGGACCCAAACCTGCGAGGATGGGTGGGATCCATAATTTCATACACGCTATCTTTAAACCTGAACCTAAATTCGTCTCAACTTTGTCGGAGTGGGGACAAGGAAAGCACCCCCCCCAACCTGCCCCTTTTCCATGCTTAATCAGTGGTGACTCTTGTATTATTATCTTTAATTAGGTCTCTCTTTCATGATAATATGTTTACCTTAGAACATATTTACATGTTATCAATAGTATTTCACATCATGTTAAGGTATGTTTGACATCTTAAATAAGTTACGAGTTGGCTTATTTGATTAAATAAAAGTGTTCAATTAATAAGTTTGTGGCACAAGTTAACTAATTTATAGATTTTTTTTCTTCCATATATTTATTTTTAATATTTTAATATAGTTTTTTATCTTATATTTTCTCACTAATTTTAATGTTTAATAATTTTTATAGATAAAATATTATATATTAAAATTAAAATAAAAATTTTAATAATTAAAATAAATAGTAGAATATAAAAAATATTTCTAAAAATATAATAAAAAGGTAATTTCTATATTATACTTTGATTTTAATTATTACAATATTTATTTTAATTTTTAATAAAATATTTTATCTTTAGAAAAGTAATAAAAATTTAAAAATAATATAAAAATTCAAAACTGTAATTACTTAAAAATATATTTTTGTCTATAAAATTATATAATGTTTTTTATATTATTTCACATTTTTCAATTTTATAAACACCTAATTTTACCAAATAATTTTAATCTGATAAGTTAATTTATAAACTTTCAATTTCCAGGTAATAGCTTATTAACTAGAAACTACTAGGGATGGCAATGGGTACCCGCTAGGCAGGGTACCATAGTACCCGTCCCCATACCCGCATTTCAAAAAAAAGCCTGTACCCGCGCCCGTACCCGCATGGGCAGTAATTTTAGTGCCCGTCCCCATACCCGCTGGACACCTATATGCCCGTACCCGCGCCCGTTACCCGCACTTTTATTAAGTAAAAATTAACAACTTACTAAAAAAAATCAATTTAAGAAAACTATATCTCAATTGAAAAAGTTACTTGAAGATCGTCTAAACATAATTTTTAAATATCAGTGATACAACAATTTAATTATATCGAAACACAATATGCTAATGTTCTAAAACACAACAAATGATCTAAAGTTCAAATTTTTTATTAAATATTACAATATACTTTCACGTCACACTATTTTATAAACTTAGATATCATGTGTTAGAATTCTTCAAGATCCATAAAAAAATTATTATTAACACTAATTAGTCATATATTATAAAGTAAAAAAAACACAAATAGATAGTTATAAAATATATTTTTAATTTGTAATATATTATACATATTAATTTTTAAAAATATGTATAAATATATTAGATATTTTAATAAAAATAATATATCTCTATATATAATTATATATAGTATTTTTATTAAATACTCATATATATGAGTGCGGGTATGGGATGGGCTGGGCATCAAAGTGCCCGTACCCGCGCCCATCCCCATGAAAAAATGCGGGCTTTTGCCCATACCACGCCCATACTCGTTTTGCGGGTTTTTACCCTGCCCATTACGGGTAATTTTTGCGAGTACCCATAGGGCTTGGGCTCAATTGCCATCCCTAGAAACTACTAACATTTTAGTTAATTTTGCTAAACAAAAGCTAAATTATTTTTTATTATATATATATTAAGTCATTATTACAATTTTAAGCATTGAATTTAGGACCAGCGGCAATTGTAGAGAGCTGGACTAAATTTGAGATATAATTTATCAATACCTTAAATATTTAAAGTAAATATTTATTGATATATATAATAATTTTTTGTTATATAATTTTGTATATTTGTTTTATCAAACTAATAAGAAATATTAAAAAGTTCCATACTAATAATAGATGAACACTATAGTTTTTCTTTTTATCATTTTTAGATATATAATAAAATATATTAATATAAAAATGGTTAAATATGTTTTTGGTCCCTAAACTTTCACTTGAATTTGGTTTTGGTCCCTAATTTTTTTTTCGTTGATTTTAGTCCCTAACGTTTTCAAATCATTGATATTAGTCCTGCTGCCGTCAACTCTGTTAAATATAGGAGTATGTGGCAGGGACTAATTTCAATGATTTGAAATGTTAGGGACCAAAAATAAGGAAATATATAGATTAGGGACCGAAATCTAAATTAGGATGAAAGTTTAGGGATCAAACCTGAATTTGCGTTTGGTCTCTAATCTTTGTTTTCGTTGTTTTTCGTCCTTAATGTTTTCAAATCATTGAAATTAGTCTCTGTCGTCAACACTATTAAATATAAGGGTGACGAAAGGGACTAATTTCAATGATTTGAAAACGTAAGGGACCAAAATCAACGAAAAAAAACATTAGAGACCAAAACCAAATTCGAGTGAAAGTTAAGAGACAAAAACATATTTAACCCTATAAAAAACTATAAATGTGGTTATGTGGCTCTCAAACTCAGAGTTGAGGAAGTGTCCCGATGATTAGAGTAATATAATAAGGATAGGATGACATGAGTCCTCCGCGTCCTCCTTTTTTAATTGTGGTTTACTTGTGGCTCACGGAACCAAATCATTTATCCCCTTTTCTTTTCCTAAATATGTTTTTCTCTTGTAAAATACACACGTTTTCATTTTCATTTTAACTCCCTAATTTTTTTTATCTTTTAGTTTTCCTAAAATCTTTTCTTTTCAAAATAGTCTCCACCGTTAGAATAGTTAACAGAGTGTTCATGTGATCGTTAACGAGGGGATTAAACTGAAAATAGAGAGAATTTTAGAGAGACTAAATTGAAAACAAGTTAGCATAAATCTTAACGGCCACGTCAACACTCTGTTAACTATTTTGACGACGAGGACTATTTTGAAGAGAAAAAATTTTTAGAGGGACTAAAGATAAATAAGAATTTTAGGGGGACGAAAATGAAAACCCGAGTATTTTAGAAGGATCAAAAATATATTTTAAACCTTATTTTTTTCTATTATTCTAATTATAAATTAGCATTAAAAAAATTAATAATTCAAAAAGGACATTACTATATTAAAAAGGTGAAATGTTTTTAATATTATATCATTCACTTGTATATATTAAATTAAATATTTTATTTTTAAATCTTATGAAATCATACTATATTCTCTATCTTACACAATCGTATATCTTCCGCATATTGTAATATATGTTATAAACTTCCATATTAAATAAATATTATATTAACATAATTATCATTTTAAATAATTTTTCATTAGGATACAATTAATTTTTAATTAATATTTAAAAGAGTTTCATTACTATATTATAAGTGTAGAAAAAATTACACTAATATTTAAAATAGTTTAATTACTATATCATTCAATAAGTTTAATGATATATGAGGTGTCATACTTATTAAATAATATGGTAACACACAATGTAAAACTTTTTTTATACAAATATTGTATAGTTTTTAAATTCAATTTAAAATTTTTCAACAAATATTAGATAAAATGGAATAAAATGAAACATCAATAAATTGATAGAAATATATTAATTATAAATAAAACTATTCATGGATGTATCCACCACCCAATAATTTAAGCTTTTTGGATGTGCGGGAGAATCTATACATTGTATTGTCCACGCTTCAAAATTTAAATTTTTTATATTTTAATTTAATTTAATTTGTTAACGTTTATCAAAAGTATTTCTGCAATGCACAAAATACTTATCAATTATTTCATTTAAAAAACAAGAAAAAACAATAAAAAGAGAAGATCATTGAGTTAGTTGGGAGTTCTCAAAGCCAGCATTTTACAATTTCAAATTAGCTTAGTAGGGTTTTACGATGAAATGAAATGACACTCAAATATAACCAAACAAGCAAAATATATATATATATATATATATATATATATAGCTTAGACCATACTCAACTCAACCATGGATTTGTTGCTTTTATAAACATATATAGCATCACGTGCACATGGTCACGAGGGTACCTATAATGAACGAGTGGCATATGACAAATGCGTTAAGCAACATCCTCTGCATTTGTCTCGTTCGTTCAAATTAATTCCTGAGTCAGGTGTGTGTTGAGATATGATATGAATGCATGCACATGTTTATAAAACAAGTAATCTCATTTAATTTACAATTTTTCAGTTAGTTTAATTTAATTCAATTCCCCTTTTAATTTCTCGATGAATCCACAGCGTAAGGAATGGGGAATGAGAGAGATTGATATATTTGCACGTAAACAACCTTCACTGAATCTAAAATATCTCAACTGCCTCTCTCGATCGGTTCTAATCTTGATTCGTGGCAACAATCATAGCACAAACTTAAGCTTTAATTTAATTATATCTTATATATGAAGCCGGTGGTGCATGCATGCATGGCAATGATAGGGGCACGTAGGACCAACTTAACTAATTAATTAGAAAAATCCTATCCGCAACGAATGGGTAATATTAAAAGGAATAGGATTGAACACAATGTTGTAAACCATCTTGAATCTTGATATTAATTTCTTCAGCGATCAGAAACTTTACGTGCCCTATCCATGACTTTTCGTTCACCATCGTCGCCACGTATTTAATTGTGAAGCCAAATGAACCCCATTTATTTTCAATTTGATGGCTTGTTAAATCATGACCAGATTGAATTAGAGATATGAAATTCATACAACAACAACTCATACAACATACTTTACTCTCTATCTCTTTCTATCACATCATCCATCACATCTCACATTTCTCTCTCTTTACTCTCTTTTCTTTCTTTCTCTCACTAAGTTGTATGTGTATTGTTGTATATATAACATTACTCATTGAATTAAGCCGAAATAAGATGCATTGATATGTTGAGAGCATTAAAAGATAGAGTTTAATATATTGCTATAAAGCAGAGTTTTTATACGGTCATCCAATAATGTGTTATCATATTATTTATTGAGTTTAATAACACATAATATACCATACTCGTAAATTGATATGACAACATATCATTCGATGACAATGTAAAAATATACTTATTAAATCCTAAAAGATCAAATGTTGTGATGGGGTTTAAAGCGTAAAAATATGCAAAAAATTTACTTTATTTTACTTGATTTTTTAAAAATGACTTTAAAATGTTTTAGCCCCTAAATATATTATAGTTTTTTATTTAGTCTCTCATTATTATTTTTTTCATTTTTACTTCCTATATTTAATAAAAATAATATATTTTTAGTCACCTTCTAAATGTTTTTAAGAAATAAAAATAAATAAATTTTATATTTTCAAGGATAAATATGAACAATATTTAAATACAGACTAATTAATAAAACATGATATTTTCATAGATCCAAAACTCAGTCAAACCCTAAAATATTAGAATTATAAGGATATTGGATTTTGAATCGCATTATCAATGAAAATTTGATACTTTATCATAATTTTTTTTGTGTAACCACAAGTATTCTCCACGGGAGACAGTCCGTTTAAACCCAGAACATCTACATGGTAGGGCTAGCTCTCCCCGCGGAGATTTTTTCCATACACAAGACTCGAACCAGAGACCTTGCTTAAGGAGGATCAAACATGTACCACTTGAACCAACCCCCTTGGTATAGATACTGTATCGTAATTTAATTAACTATTCAAACAAATCAAATTATTAAGTTTGTCTAAACAATTGGCTAGTTATGTAGATTTAAAACATTTTCCTTTAGTGTGCATTTGAATAGAGAATTTTAGAATTCTCATGATTATAAAATCAATTATGAGTGATAATTAAAAAGAGAGCTAACCCCAAGGGGTTGGTTGATTGGAGCAAGACACGGTCTCGTATTTGACAGGTCACTCATCCCCTTGAGGTGAGATAAAATGTAAGTACCTCTATGAGTGCTCAAAGAGCCCGAATGCTTTCCATGCCTTGGATTGGGGGCCACCATCCCCCTCACCCTAAATTTTTTGTAACCAAAAGAGAGTTAGGTATGAGAGGAATTATAAATGACAATTTAATAAATTAAATGTACTGAAGAAATATTTAAACTCTCTCTCAATTTATGTCATTCAATTATCTCTATTAATTTTATCATAAAAATTCATCATTTTTGTCATTTAAAACTCTTTATTTTACTATATATTCTAACCACATGAAATATAGTAATTTAGAATTATTCTATCCAAAGAAATTGTTAATTATTAATTACATGCATTTTCTGAATTCATGTCAAATTTAAAATGTTTTTATTCAATCAACTAGTCATTAATTGGTTATAAAATTGTAACAAAGGTGAGTTATTTTGAGTTTAATTAGTATGCACTGACAGTGTAAAAGAGTTTTACACTGACGTTTAATCATGATTCTTCATTTATATGACTTTTAAAATATTAATTAGTAAAGTCAATAAACATACCATAAATCAAAAGGTTGTGATTAACCGTTTGTGTAAAACTTTTTACACGGTTAGTGCATAATCCTTTGTTTTTCAAATTAAAAAGCTAATTAATTATCTATATTTAAAAATTATAGAACCATTCCCCTTTCTTACACTAAATTGCATATTGTATAATTTCTCAAGAACTGTAGAACACTGAATCAGTTGAGTGGGCTTTCTTATATAATTCTTTATAGTATTATCTTTGGATAATGTAAGATATATATTGACGGATAATACAAACAAAACAACATAATATAAGTATTTCAATCTTAATATAATTTTTATAGGTATGTCTAAGGTGGACCATGGTCCATGTAGTACAGAATGTATAAATATAATAATTTAAAATCCTGATTATCAAATTCAACACTTATTTTATTAATGAATGATATTAAATTGATTTTCAGTTTATTTAATTGAAATATTGATTGAAAAGAGTAAAATCTAAATTGATAGTACTTTGTAAGGTAGAAGTTTCTTCTTCAATTTTAATTTGATAAATCATCAATGAAACTAGCATAAATTATATTATAAATTCATATTTTTCCTTAATTAAACTTAAATAATCATATTATATCATTTAATAAAAAATAAAATTAATCATTTATTTTTAATAATCAATAATATGTAAATCAGATTAGGTGGATCAAATTTGTTTAGCCCACCATAAAATTGTCTTTTTTTATTTTTGTTCTATCTTTTCGGCAATCAATATTGTATAAGTAGTTTTTAGGAAGGAGAATTATTGGCAATCCACTTAATTAAAGTATAATGAGAACTATATTTTGGAACAATCAAGAATCTTCTCCATGTTTTGTAATAATTCCACGTTAACTTTGGTGTTCTAATTGTTAGACATAGCGACGTACTTTTCCTTATTATTCTTATCCCACTGAAAAAATTTACTTATACAAATTAGGGTTAAGTATATTTTTTCATTGAATTTTGTTTATGTAGTTTGTAGTTTATATATATATATATATATCTATATATGTGTGTGTGTGCGCGCGCGCGTGTGTGAGGAGGGTTCAAATTACACCGATGTAAGTTACACCAAGTGTACACCCGTTGTGAATAAATTTTTAACGGATCATTGTATTAAATAATCCACCGTTGGATTGAAAAATTACTATCATATAGATCATCATATGAAATTTTACATTAATCCGAAATTATTTGATATTGTCATTGAGATGTCCTCAAGATTAACATTATATATACATTTAAAATATATGAAATAAATCCAACCATTTGATTATCAAGTTATTAGTGTCGAAATTTTTATGATATTTAACACATATAATCTTGATAATGAATAAATATAATTCAACGGTTGGATTACTAAAAAACATTATTCGATTTGTAGTTATTAGCGGTTGTAATACTTGGTGTAACTTACATCGAAAAATGTATTTTGATTCACACAAAAAAAATATTAATATGCCGGAGAAATATAAGTTTTTTACACGATCATTATATAGGACACAATTAGTGTCTCCAAATGTGATCCTTTCCAAATTGAATTTGGTTCTGAAAAAAATGTTCAGTTTGTTTCTTCTCCTGGCGCCGGCGTTAAGACACTGTGAAAATTGTCTTGCGTGGCATGTGAGACTGGTGACAAGCAATCTAGAAATACCTCGAAGTCATTCCACGTGGCAGAATTTGACAGAGCCGTGCTCACTCATACTCATACGAGACAACAACTCACCTGTCTTCAAATCTCTAACAAAGTAGGTCCCACCCAAAAGCCCCATCTCACATATCAGATTGATTCTATCCAAATTTGGAAGAAAGGAAGTTCCTAGATTATCACTCAATACCTTTTATTTCTTTTCAGATTAATTGTAATTGTAACAACCAACACTTAATAGCCAGTCAAAAAACACTGAACTGAAGTAAAAGATAATACATGCTTTTACTACTCACATGGATTGCACCATCGTTCAAACTTTTCTACGCTTTATCTGTTTAAGCTTTATCTCAACGTACACTTGCATTTTTTTCTTATCCAACGTTGTTGTTCGTAATCGTAACAGTTTTTTAGTTTGTATTTGGTTTACGGTAAAATTTGATTTTATAATCAATATAAAAAATAAGTGATTTATATTTTTATAAAATATATTAAATGAAGCAATTTAAAATTATTTTTATGGAATTAGTTATATATATTATACGTAATTGGTAAATGGTAATCAAATAGATTTTCATCAAACAAAATTACAACATTGTCCATCCATCTCTCAATCTCATCTCATTATTTATGGTCATTCTTATTTAATTTCTTGATTATTGTTATTTTAACCGCTTTAATTTGCCTAAATTCAATAGTTATATACATCTCACTTTTAAGTAATACTTTAATTAGTTACCTTTTACTTATAACAATAGGTTAATAGGAACTTCTCTCTCTGATATTGCCCCATGGACAAAGCTACCCTGTGACTTTGAGAAGTCTTTGCTTTTGCCTGTAACTTGTCTCCAATAACTTGAGAGTCAATCCATTTATTTATTCACAATCTACGATCTGTTTCCCATAGAACATCTTTTTTTTTTTCCTTCTCAGCAACACTCCAATACATATATATGGATACATGTTTACGTTTTTTTAACGATTTAACGATGTTGGGATGAAATAGAAATGAATGAAGGTAAAATTTATATTCCCTCAGCACAGCTATTCCTGATCATAATAATCATTATCTTCAATTTCATGCCTTGGTTGAAAGTTGTAAGAAAGCTTTTGGTTATGATTTGACATGCATGGTTTGATTGGTCACTTCGGTGTTTGGAAATTATACCATTTCTAGAAATGAGTCATGTAATTTTATTTGCTTGTTGAATTAATCAAAAGCTAGATCTTAATATTGATGTGTAGCTAAAGTTCATAGAGCTTCTATTTTGTTTTTTTAATTGGTCTGTTATAACCCTTTAATTAATAATTATCATGGATTAAACACTTGTACTAGCTAGTTTTGATTCGGTTTTTGTTTTGACTCTAGTATGTGGAAATGAGTCAATATCGATCTCTTATACTTTGATTAATGAATTTTTATTATAAAAAGCGGAATAAAGTGAAATATAATTAAATAAAATAAAATAAATATAATATCATTTAAATAGTTTATAACTAATGTTAAAATTTTAATTCTATAATTCTAGGAACAAAACATTAAGAATTATAATTTTATTATAGTAGAGTCGTTCACTCAATCACTTTTATAATTCTTTGCAAAATTAAATAAAAAATAATAATATTAGATAAGATATTTCATTTCATTTTTTCCAATTATAAAAAACTCGAAGCAAGATAATTGTGGACATTTCATTATATTATCCTCCACTCTTATCTTCTCAACCATCCAAACTTCACAAGGAGAATAATGGTTTTGTCAATTACTCAATTATTAGGATTGAACTTGCTGGCTCAGTTAATATTTTTATAAGATAAATGAGACTGGATATAATATACTAGGTTTGGATGTGCTAATTAATTAAAGTCAATAAACTAAAAATCGAATTATTCATTTTGTATAAAAAAAAGCCAATTTATTTAGGTTACGTACGTCGCAAACAGATAGAGTATAACATCTTAAAAATCCAAAAAAAATGGGCATTTGTAATTAAATTAAATTCTAACCTTTTCAAGAAAAAAAAGGAAGTGAGTGAGATAACATTTTATTTGCGGTAGAAAATGAAAAGACCAAAATGCATGTGGATAAGATACATGTAATGTTTATCACGAGAGGTGTACCAGACCAGTAGGTCATGCCACTTGACCCGGCTATCCACCTTTGCTTTAAAATCCAGATAGGCTTTGCATTATTATATACATATATATTATCTAATATAGTATACAATATACATGCAATATATACATGGGAAACCAGCCACGTGTCCTTGCAATGAAATAGCCTAATCCAATCGAATGAGAAAAAAAAATCTCATTATAGATGTTAGGAGGTTGCAGGGTCTTTGTAGCCGGGAAGACAAGTAGGGGTTGCAAATCTAATTGTCCACATCGGATCCATATCTAAACTTGCAATATTCCAAATTTCCAAAGAGCATAGATATATAATGAGATAACACTGACACTAACTCTTGTTGCAAAACATGGACAATATGGGTAAGGTAAGGGGCATATAGAAGTTCCCCTTAGGACAAAATTTTTAAAGAAAGATGTTCAATCACTGCACCCTTCTATTGAATTGTTTTACAGACTTCTAAAAAATTATTAAGGAATTTTAGGGTGGGGGTTTCTAATTTGGGTTTATGATAAATCCTCTTTTTTATTTTAATTTAAAAATCTAAGTTAATTTTATCATATACATTAATCATATTTTCTAATATTAAATTTAAACTTAATCAGATCAGTGATTAATTCGGTGAAGACATTAATTTACAGTTTCTTAGTGTTCAACCGTGACTGAATTGTGATCGAAATGATAATATCAAATACATATTGTTGACATTATACAATATTTTCAAATAACAAAATAATACAAAATAATAAAAAAAGATATATGAAATTATAAATTAATATATAACTGATTTATCATAGAATAATAGATATATATGTGTAATTCTTAATATGTGTTTTGGTTTATCTTAAAATTAAATAAAAATAAAAAAATGAAAGTTTTGAAAAATGATCGATTCAAATCGATTTTCTAATACTGGTTTTGGATTGTTTCCCACCGATTTTGAAAATCTACTGGAGTTTTAGGGTTGAACGAACCAGTCACCAAATTGGTTCTCACTTGAACTGATTGGATCGACCATTCCAGTCTGATTTTTTAACTCTACGCTTATAGAATATAGATTTATCATATACGACTTTTTTCAAGGATATCATAAAATTACTGTTCGGACTAGATTATAATAATAATCCATGTTGAGGTCACACAATTAATGAGCCACGTGGAAAAACCAAACACCTGGCAGACATATGCTCATCCGACATATGCCAAGACAGGAATAGTTTCGTTGGAAGTCTGAACAAGGAAAATGCAAGAAGCATGCTTAAAGCTATCTTGTATTCTTGTGATTGTCTAGTAATGTATTAGAGGATCCCATGTAAAGAATTTTGGTCCCCAAGCCAGCATGAATATATATGCACTATGGGGTAAGTGAGAGAGGGGGGCTTTAGATCAATAAAAAAACTCCATAACAAGGAAATTAATTAAGCTTCACCAGTCTACGAACCTTTCATCTTAATCTCTGTTTTCCATTTTCATACTGAAACGTTTGGCAACTCCACTAGGGAAGCACATTTGCAAAAGGAAGATGATCCAAAGAAAACACACAAAAAAAATATCTCGAATGATTATCCATTGTTCTAGAGAAACTTTCCAGAAGACACGCTCAAGCAACAGAGAGTAGCCATTATAGGGAACCGAAGAGCTAAGTTTGAAAAACTTCAAGCGCAGGCACAACACAGATCAGGGAAGAATCCTACCTTGCAACCTCACGCATCATGAAGATAATGAAATTTTCCTATTGGCTAGAAAAAAGAGGTCAACACTTAACCTTTGATGAAAAACACAAAAAAGAGAATAAATGAACGCCGAAAGGATGAACCTTTTGAGGAAGCAGAGAAACGATACTTAAAAATGCAGTAAAGGGAGAACACATAAAATGTTGGAGAGAGCCTCTTTGAACCATTTACAAGAAAAACCCAAAAGGCCTGAGCATCAGCCTTAACCCCGATCAACAACATAACATATTTTAGATATGGGACAAACGAAAAAAAGGTTGTGAGCTAGCGTACTGAGATAATGCTTGAAGAAGCAACGAAATGATTTGACCCTGCCGCTACAAAAAGAGAGTGATAGAAGCAAAAAGCGTGATAAAGAAGGTGCTTAGATCTAGCAAGACGCTCTAATAATGAAGCAACATGACCAAGCATGGTGAAGCATACATATTTGATAGAATGAACTGCAAGGCGAGGTATTCGAGGGTTATAAAACGCTTAGTGATCACAGCGTAACCCGCCCAGACAAGGTGAGCTGGACAAATGAGATACACATGCAGATCTAGAATACTTTATTCAGCTAAGGTTGACAACGGACTACTCCAGGTTGGAAAATTTAACAAAATTATGGCGAATGCATTCCCAATACTTATATACTATGTAGAATCTTTTCATATGTTAAATATCACTACTTGTTGCGTTAGTTAATACGCGAAAGCAAAGATACACCCATTATACAACATATATACATGAATTCTTGAGTGCATAGAATGATGTCCTGATATCGAAGAAGCAAAATAAGAATTTTAAATGACAAGAACAGTCAATTCCTAATAGAAAATAAGCTTATGTCATACTAAGTTTACGTTTTGACTTGGACGAACTTGTTAAACATGATCATACATTCTTTGAAAAAACTCAACGCTCAATGTTTTGAATTCACAAACAAGAAAAATAAGATGGCGCCATAAGAATGGATAACAAATCTGAAAGTAAATATGAAAAGCTTGAACGGGTTACACCCCCGGGAAATACAATAGAAGTTGAGTGTCTGGAACCTTTGGGGTCTAGTGGTGAAGACTTCTTTAAGGATTACACCCAAACCTCCTCTACGCATTAAGAAAAAAGCGTAAAAAGTTCGCTTGAGATACAGATAAAAAACGCTGAGTGTAAAGAGTTCAGTTAGCAAAAGCCTGAGCATAAAGAGTTCTGCTCATAAGAAAAACCTAGGTGTAAGAGGTTCGCCCAAAAAAGAATGCTAAGCGTAATAAGTTCGCCCAAAAAAGTGCCCTAAAAAGAAACGCCAAGTGTAAAATCTTGATTAGCAAAAATGATCAAAAGAAATATCCTACTCAAACAAGAGAATGAAGGAAAAAGAGAGAATTATTGAGTCTCAAGACTTTACAATCTTAAAACATTCCATAACTAATTTTGATAATAACAACTAGGTGCGTATTTAATTGAATTACTAAATTTGCACTTCAAACTTTTTAGATGATAGCATCAGGATTTTTTCAGACAACTAGAGTCATTGAAGTTGGTCACTCATCTGAAGATGTAAAGTAATCTAAAGAGTTCAAACCATCTAAAGGCAAAGCCATTTTAGGAGAGACAAAATTTCAGACCCTGCAAAGTCGAGTTTTGTCCAGCCTCACACGCAAAGTACTTTTGATAAAGATGGGAATACAATAGAAAATTTTTTGGGTTTTATTCAAAAGTGAAACACAAAAGTAGAAGTCTGCTCTACAACTCTACCTAGCTCAGAACTGTGTTGCCTACCTCGTACTTGGTTGTCAGAAGTATCTCACAATGGCCTTCAATGCATTTAATACAAAGAACTTACGCAAAATTTTCAAGAGCCCAAATGCTGCCAAAATACTTTGTGATTCATACTCTGATTCTTTGTACGAAAACATTCAAATCTTGTATTAGATTACAGTTACCTTGTACGTCTTAAGAATTAGAACCCTTCTGAAGTTCAAGGTTCATTTTTTGCATTCAAACACTTGTTGTTTTTGAGGCCTGAAGAGTCTAGGGAAAAAAGAATACTTGTAATTAGTGTTGAGACTGAAGAGACTGGGAGAAAACAATACTTGTAATCTTGGAAAGATTAATGAAAAATATAGAAGTTGGTTTGCTCTGGGACTGGACGTAGTTCACATTGGAAGTGAGTGGAACCAGGATAAATACTTGAGTTAAGTTCTCTGATCCTTATCCTTCATTATAACTACTTTACGCTAACCAACAGGGGGATTAGATTAATATTTATAAAACTTATACAAAGTTTTGTAAAATTTCTGTATCCAGAAAAGCTCTTATTTGAATCTTCAGATAAGAGAGCAATTTTTCAGATAGCTTCTGAAAAACCTTTATGAAGTTTTGTTGAAACACTATTTTATGTAAATTCCATCTTAAACGAAACATTTTTATAAACAAAATTCAACCTCCTTTCTTGTGTTTGCTTATGTTTCTACAAGAAGAAGATAAAAAATAAATAATCTAAAAAAGATTACACAAAGAACACTCCCGGAGCATGAAATCTAAAGCCTACACACAAGAAACCTCATTAAGCAAAAGAAACTACATGTGAGAGTTAAAAAGAAAACATCGTGTTTAGGCCACTTTGGGTGTTTTCAATTTCCTTTTTCTTGATTAACAGTTGTGATAGTTCCAATTAATGGAGAGATAACTCAGTCTTCTCTCGATCAATTTTAGCTTGCAAAACTTTCACATTTTTTGGAAGCGTCTCTGTTTCTGCATTTTGGTTTCCGATAGCTTGTATTCATTTGCTATTTTTCATATCTTTTTATTTGTTTCATTGTTCCACGTTTTTTACTTAGTTGGCATTTTTTTTCTCTTTTTTCTGTTTGTAGTGATGGTAGAGTTGCAAGAACTTGATTGTTCAAAGACCCAAAGCACCAAGACTTAGCAAATAGTAATTATAAAATCACAAAAGAAAAACTTCACCTAGCTAGAGAACCAAAGCAAACTTCAGGAATAGCCAAATGCTTGCGGATCAAAGAACATATTCAATTGATCAATTTCTATTCACTAATAATTAAAAAGCATGAAAATATTTTCTTTCATGAAAAAATATGCTATTTAGCAATGTAGTGTGCTTATTCCTTAACATCTACAATGTAATAAGAAACAAGTATACATTTTGTTTTCACATTTCAACAATGCATCATTATGCATGTTAACAATGATAGATAGAGAAAGATATAAATATACAAAAGTCTTGGCTATAGGCATGGACATATAGACGTATAAGGAAACTAGTCGTTAAGTACCCTTTTGTGTTTAAGCTTTGTACTTGCTCACACAATGACTATAAGCATACCCCACATTAAAAGCCAAAACAATAAGCATAAACTAAAATGACTTGAGTTGAAAGAAAGATATACTAATAGTAATAGAAGAAGGACAATGCTTACTATCTTAGAGTTCTGGAGGTGAACATCCCCGTGTCAAAATTAATGTTTCTATTTGAAGGTAACCCTAAAAGTATAGAGCTTCATGATATCCTTTTGTTTCAATGTCTTTGAAAAGATTGAGTTCACTTTGTAACCTTTCAAGATCTGCAGGCTCCAAAACCCCTAGATACATGGTTTTCACTTACGATGATGGTAGCACAGTGCAAAAATGGATAATGGTCAGGGTTCCTTAATGCTGGCGATTGACAGAGATATGATATTTTTAGTTTTCACAAAAAATCTTGCGTCTGTTTCTTTTTTAATTATTCTTTTACAAGCTAAAATTTTAATTATTTTTAATTTATTGTAATTTTTTATTGGTTTGTACCTAAATATGGTGTGTTTTAAACTGGTGACAACCCCAAAATTACTCCATTCAAAACTCATCCCGATTCAAGTTGAGCTCATAACAATACAAATCCAAGTTGGGGTGAAGTGCCCTTAGAATAGTGGGGCATGGCCCCTGCTGCAATATATTTTTTTTTTTCAAAATTGTGGTGTGTGTATGATAATGTGTGTATATATATTACTGTGTAAACCTTATATATTATATATTATTAGATAAAATTATACAGTAGAGAAGCTTAATTAGAATGAGACATAACACTATATTTAGTTAATTAATTGATAAAACCGATTAAAAAATTGATAAGCTAACTTATTGAATATACTGTTTGATTTAAGTGAAAATAATTATATAAAAATTATATAATAAAACAATTTACATAATTTTTATTATATAAATTTTATTTTTCTTTTCTAGACAAAAGTATAATATCAAGTAATTATAATTTTAATTTTTTCATAAATTTTAAATTCTTACTAATCTTTAGTAATAAAATATTTGATAAAAATTAAAGTAAATAGAGAAATAATTCAAATAAATTATAAAAATAATGATAACTAAAATTAATCACAAAAAATTGAAGTTACATATAACCCACACTAATGCGCGGTTATTCATTTTGAATAGAACTTAATGTAAATAAAATTAATATTTCAAATTGTTTTATATCAATATAATTATGGTTCAGAAAGTTTAATTTATAGTAATTACTGAAAATTTATTTTTCATTTAAATAAATTCATAAAACAATTAGAAAAAATTAAAGTTTGTTCCTATTTGTAAATCACACTTTATTTAAATAGACTATATAAATATTTATAGCATAAACCTATGTAAAAACAAATAAATTAACTAATTACACAGAAAAAGATTGTTATGTATACTTAACCAAAAAGTACAAATGTTGTAAGATAACTAAATAGACAACTCTTTTAAATCATAAATTGAAGAATGGTGAAGATCAAATAACATGTGTGTTAGTTCGTGCATTGCACATGGTCATTAATTTTAGAAAAAAAAATATGAAAAAAAATTTATAAAAATTTTTAACTTAATTTTGTATTATAATATATAATATAATTATGTAGAAAGGTTAATTTATTAATTTATAATTCACAATAATTACACTCATTCATTATTTTTTATTTATTAGCTATGTTTAAATAAATGTTGTGAAACAATTAGAAAAAAACTGTTTAAGATTGTCCAGTCAGTAATAAGATTGACATTGCTCAAATATCTATTATACACGTTCCGAATCAAGAATAACAACTATGACACTGTAATATTAAATAAACGCAGGTAAATAAAAAAATAAATGATAAATACCAAATTAAAAAAAAGACTCAACCCTCATAAAAATCAAAACCATAAACATTACTAAACATTTGCAAAAGACGACAACTCTTAGAGGAATCAGAGGAGGTGGGGTTTTTATTGTGTATATAGTTGCACACTAATATGAAGTTGAGAAATCAAATCAATGTGGATTTGGGGATTATGAGAAAGTGAGAAATCAAATTAATGTTTTTTTATTAATTATATAAAATCCTACATAAAAAATTTTATTATTAAATATTAATTGGCCCCCAAATATTTTTATAATCATGTAGTATATTACCTCGTTTATAATTCTTTCCCCTGTTATATTACATTCTTTCAAACAAAATTAAGTTTTTAATCTTTTTCTTATTTTCTTTTTATACTATCTATCTATAATTATTTTTTCTTTATTTAGAGATGATAAGATGACATTAAAATTAAAGATTAGATTTGGTAAGAAAAAAAACATGAGTCTATATAATTTGATAGAGATAAATTATAGGATATTTACTGATTTTTACAGATTCTATCTGATTCATCGAAGTAGAAATCGATCGAGAATATGAAGTGAGAAATTAAAGGAAGGAAAGAAAGAAATTTTCCCAAAAATTGTGAGAGACAAATTACAAATTTATTAGATCTTATATTTTGATTAAGGGAAATAGAAATCGGTGGAGAATTATGTGAATGAGAATTGTAGAAGATTATTTTAGAAAAATGTGTTTCTCATTTCTCTAAGGAGCAATATTCACAGGAAATGAGGTGTATTACCAATTGCGTTGAAAATTCTATGTTTTAGGAAATAAATGATGACATGGATTAATGACATTGAGAGTGTGGAGAGTGAGCGACTCCACTTTCCAAAGTGAGCTATAAAAAATATAATAAAGAGAGTTGATAATTGATATAAACTAGAAGTGTTTATGTTAATTCACTATATATTGATTTAATTTTTTTATTTTTGTTATATTACTCCTCTGGACTCATTTATAAGTAAAAATAACATATTTGACACTTATTAAGAAAATTAGTTAAACTTAACATTGCCTAAATTACCTTCATTCAATTTTATTGGAACTTATTTCAAGTGGACATGCTCTCTTTCTAGTGTCACATGATTTATTGAATAGAGTTGTTTTAAAAATAAAATATGAATTAAATAAATGGTAATTTTGGCTTGATATTATTTAATAGAGTGAAATTTGTTAAGCTTTTACTTATATTTTAGGTCCAGTGGGTATTTTTTTTTAACTTATAATTGAGTCCGGCTGGAGTATAATATATATAGTAATATATATCATAACAAAATTATATTTAAAGTGAAGCAATTGATTGGAAAAAATTATAACGTTGACCCTTAACCCTACCATCTTCGCCCATGTTCCAACTTTCCAAGTACGAGGGAAACAAAGACCTAAGTTTTAAGGTTGAAAGATAATAAAGCTTATTAAGATCATTCATATTTATTGTCCGGGAGGGTATAATTATTTGATAATTAATAAATTTTTTATGTTATTAATATTTTAGTACAACTTTAATTATCAAATTTTACAAAGACATTTGATAGGATATAGTCACCATTCACTTTCTCTAAACTTTGATTTAAAAAGAGAAAGAATTATAATTCCACATATTTTTTCCTTGTAAATCTCGATTTTGGATTCTTAAAACAGTAGCAAGGATCCGCTAGCTGAGTTTGTTAGAAAGAGCTACGTGATTTCCCACTTTGAAGCCCACTCGCGGTTGATTCACGTTACCATAGGGGTCACGCTCGTTTTCTTAAACCCGCGGGGTGAAGTTCAATTTGGAAATTAATAACCGAAATTATTTTTGACTTAAATAGAGAAATTAATAACCGACGCTATTAATGAAACAAACCTAAGCAGAGAGAGACACAAAGAGGGAGGCACAATAATAATCACTTTAAAGTTCAGTAAGGCAAAAAAAAAATGGAAAAAGAGAAAAGACTGTTCAAAAGCGTGCAGACAAGGGAGAAGGATTTTGCAGTACAAAAGGTAAAGGGAGCAGAGCCATCGAGAGCATTAACTTACGGACGACGATGGGGTGGATCTGGGTCAACGCCGTTTGACCCATATAAACGACAACAACAGGGCCGTTTTCGTAATTAACTACTCCCACTTCCTATGTTTTTTAATGTTCCACTGTACCCTTGCTCTTGTTGTTGTGTGTTGGGTCATTCATTACCCTCTCATATATAACTCCTCCTCTCTGCTGTTACCCTTCTTTATCTCACACAAACAAACTTATTATTATTATTATGAGAACCAGGAGAGGCCTCTCTTATCCTCCACTTCCAACCATGTCTTCACAAACAACCAAACCCTCCCGGAAACGCCAGAAAATATCGCCGGAAAACACCGCCGGAGATTCCGATTTGTTTGAGTCTTTGCCCGACGACCTTGTCCTCTCTATCCTCTCCAAGCTTAGCTCCACCGCAACTTCCCCCTCCGATTTCATCAATGTTCTCATTACGTATGTACCGTTGCTAATTTCTCAATCTGTTAAAAATTCTTGTTTTCGAGGTAACTGATTTTGTGAAATTAACTGAACAGGTGCAAGAGACTAAACGCCTTGGGTCTTCACTCTCTTGTGTTGTCAAAAGCATCTCATAAAACATTCTCAGTGAAAGCTAAAAACTGGTGCGACTCTTCTCACCGGTTTCTCAAACTCTGTGCCGATGCCGGAAACATTGAAGCGTGTTACACTCTCGGCATGGTTAGTATTAGTAACACTATCAAAAGCACAAAAAAAAGCTTCGTTTTATTTACATGCACAAGGAAAATAATGAGTTTTGGTTTACTCTGCAGATTCGGTTCTATTGCTTGCAAAACAGAGGAAGCGGTGCGTCGCTTATGGCGAAAGCCGCGATGAACTCTCACGCGCCGGCTCTTTACTCGCTTGCGGTTATTCAGTTTCAACGGCAGCGGGGGAACGGAAACGAAATAATGACAAGGACCTTAGAGCTGGAGGGCTCTATGCGCACGCGCGGTCGTTCCTTGGCCACATCGACGCGCTGCGTGAGCTTGGGCATGTTTTGCAGGACGGTTACTGGGTGTTAAGCAGAACGTGACGGAGGGGCGGCGGTGTTCTTTGTTCAAGCAAACGCGAGAGAACTCGCTGCCGTTTTGTCCTCCGTTAACAACAAACGGCCATTGATGACGTGGAGTCTCCACAGGTTCCGCCAGCAGGAACCGAGGCTTCAGGGTATCGCCGGGTCGGGTTTTGTCCGTTACTAAGCGATTTTTGGTTGCAACGTGCCGGCCCCGGAGGCGCACCCAGCGAGCCGGTTATGACGGAGTGGTTTGCTATTCGGGGCGGCGTCACCCGGTTCGGGAATGAGGCTGTGTTCACATTCGCGGTTTGTGGCCGACCCGAGACGCGGAAGCACGAGCATTTCGAAGGTGCTCGGTTTGCGGTGCGGTGAATTACTGCTCACGCGCGTGCCAAGCGCTGATTGGAAGTTCCGCCACAATAGCGGAGTGCGCCCCCGTGAAAGGTGGTTAGATGAGGACGGTGACCATGCCGTCGGTGAGGTATGACGGCGGTTCGTGTTTCGTTAACGGTGATTGTGGTTTGTGTGGTTGATAGTTAGGACGATTTTGCCAAACGTTAACTGGCGAATCGGTAACGGAAGAAGTTTTCAACTGGTATGGATCCTATTTTTTGGAATGGGGTTCGAAAATATGAAAAAAAGGAAAAAACAAAAAATACACTCCATCTCATTTATTACTGTGGCGTTGCAAAGTGCAAACTTGCAACGGCAGAGTGTGGCTCCTCTCGTACTGCTTGCTTTTACTTTTGTATAGAAGCTTAAATTAAATTCTCCTGAAAAGCAAAAAATGAAGGGGAGCTTTTTTTGTCTTTTTTTTTCCTTCCTTTATTTATTTACATCCTATTAAGTTCTATAGAGCAACTGTTATTATCCCTTAATTGTTAACTCCGGTTAGATTAAGGTATGAACTTTTTTAAGTTGTTAATTGTCGCATCAATTTAGTTTGATTTTACATTTTTTATGTTAATTAAATTTTAATTTATTTTAAAATCACCCCCTCTTATTGGTTTTGATAATCTTTTTTGCTAGGTGGCTTATTGGTTTGCTAATTAACGCATAGTATGAGTAACAAGTCATTGAAATTCAATGTTTAGAGTTTATTCCTTTTTCTCTGTGAGTCTATCATTAAACATTTTGAAACAAACCGTTACAAGAAATTTGAAAATGGCAAAGCTAATATTTAATGTTATTATATAAATTGAATGTATTAATATTTTTAGTAATTTTTCCTTTGTTTCTTGATTTTATTTTTACAAATGTCACGACGCTACTGTTTGTATAGAATCTTTTGAAAATTATGTAGTTTGAGATATAAAGTAAAAAAAGATATGTGAAGTAACTTTGATTGAACTTCGGATATAGGCATTAATTTGACTTTTGTGTGTGTCTCGCATCTCATTCGGCACCATTTAGAAACAAATTAAGATGAAGGATTACGCGGTTGGATTAATGGGTTGGTTAGATAGATGGTCAAAGTGAGCTCCATCATAATCTCACCTCCCTTTAGACAAAAAGTGATAATGATAACTGCTTTTAAAATGGGTTAAGACTGATGGCGCCGATTCTTTGGGGGATATAATATTTTCCACTCAAGTAGTTACAAGAGTGATCAAATCTTTTTCGTTTAGGGGAGATTTAGGTGATATTCTTATTATTGCTTATCAGAAAAGAATGTCCATAATAAAATGGTAAAGTAAGCGTGATGGGAATAATATTGTTTGGAATTATTTTCTTGGAATCTCTCAGAATCCTCACTATGTACCTCTGAATGTATTCTTGTTTTAACTTAATTTTGGATTTTGTTTAGAGATTATTTTTTCCCCTTTGCTGCTTTTTTTAACTTATAATAAAATATTTTATTCCAGATAAGAAAAATCCGAGTCACCATACTTGTCGATAATTTCAAACAAAAGAAAAGCTTTACAAAAAGTAGTAATTCTTATCAAACACAAAACGAGATTTTGGATGGTGCAAAGTCTTTGAATTTGTTGTCCTTAAAGATGATTTATTTATTAAAAGGGTCCTACTAACCAATCATCTAAGACTAATGATTTACTATTTAATTGAAAATCACGATATTTAACATATTAATAATATTATACATGTTATAGTTAACCAATGTTGACACCAATTATGGATGGAAAAAATTCTCGTTGGGAGAGATAACCCCCACCATGATGTGGATGTTTCCGGTTCGAATAGAATTGTCTCCCGTGGAAGATATCTGTGGTTAAAAAAAAAATTAGCATTTTCTTTGGAAAATCAATTGTTTTACACTAGGGAGTATGGTAAGACATTTTATCAATGTTAGTAAGTAGTAAGTTTTTTATATAGCTAATAGTTTTTTTAAAAGCAATTTGAAGTAGTAGTTTTTTTAAAAATATTTTTTCCAGAGTTAGTACCTGAATTTTATCTATCAATAATGATGTGCATATATGTTAGTACCAATAAAATCAGCTAGCTTATAAACTTTTATTCACCTCTCAATTTTTTGCCTTTTAATTTTCAATTAGTTTTATCAAATAAACTCTATATGTTTTGCCTACATATAGTTGGGAGTTGGGACTAATAAATGCACTGGGAGTGTTGTTGCATCCTCCAAAACCCTGATTCAACCTGCATTAATTTTGTCCAGCTTTTATGTGGGCAAAGAGATAAGATATACTATCCTCTTTGGTGAATGGTGTCTGACCAAGGAGGGATGAGAAAATATGAGAATAAGAAAAGAAAATACGGGGAAGATATGCAATTTTACAAGTAGTGGTGGGGCTAGCTACGTACGGTTTTTCTTTTTTCATGTACAATGTTTCTAAGTATAGCCAATTAAAAATGTAAAATATATTAAAGTAATAATAATAATAATAAGATTTTAAAATTATATTAATATTGATACTATTCCCATTTCAAATAGTGTTTGGGGACTGAGAAAAAGAAAAAAAAAATGTTCGATTTATGACAAATAAAGATTGTCATGTCAAATGGAGGAAAAATTAATTTAAAGATGAAAGTGAGGATGTGGTGGGAGCGCACTTATTCTTTCAAGGAGGCTCATTATTAATATTCAGATGCATTTAAGCGCTACAGATATTGGTGGGTGGTCCAAGCCCAATCTTATTAGGCCCACTATTAGGAATTCAAATTGTCCATTATATTTCCATTTACTTCCTTTTCTTCTTTTTCAAATCTCTTGTAAGACAGAGATATGGACTTGATGTAGGAGATTTGAATATAGATTCCCAATTAAGGTCAAAATATGCATATACTTGCCTTTGGAAATTGGCACTTTCAGGTTCAACTTTTACTTCATTCTAATTAGTCCCTAATTTTAGCATTGTTATAATAGGTCTATATGTTAACTTGTTGTTAATTCACTAAGTAGTGAACAAGTCTTGATCTTTTATTCTTATCAAATCTAAGTAATTAATATGCAGTTTTATTTTCAAATTATACTATTATTTAACTTTTTAATTTATTGACCTAAAAAAGAAAAACAAACACAACTTGAAATTATCCTAGGTTTTCTCTCATCTGTTTTCTATTTTTTTTAAATAAAAATGAAATAAAGTATAACTTAAAAAATATGAATTAAAGATTTAAGAAATAATTGAGACAAAATTAAAGTTAAAGGTGCAATTTGTAAATGACATAAAATTAAGGTGATTCCATACATTTTCCTTAGATTAAGGTGTAGGTGAAACAATGCAATAGGATGAAATATGTGATAATCTTAAAAGAGTTTAATTAGTATGCACCGTTTAATCATGATTCTTCATTTATATGACTTTTAAAATATTAATTAGTAAAGTCAACAAACTTACCATAAATCAAGGGTTGTGATTAACCGTCTGTGTAAAATTTTTTACACTGTCAGTGCACAATCTTTTTTCTCATCTTTTAATTCTTAATATTCTGTATAACACTAAGTGACAAATATGGACAAGTAATAAAATAAAATAAATTTCCTTTGAAAAATATGGTCATGTTAAGAAAAGGCTACTCGTGATTCAGTTAGGAAGCAGAATAGACAGTTTCATAACTTTAAACCATGTACACTCTGTTATGCCAACCAAGTTATTCCCTAAACTCCTATTTAATTTAACACGCATAAATAGACATATGAATAGTTGTTGAGCCAATAAAATAAACTGAGAATAAAGAAAAGAAACGATAGGTACAACACTATACATTTCGGGTCGTTGGGGGTGGTTGTGAGTTTTCAATTTTTGGTTTTTAAAATTTTTCAATCAAGTTTTTACAACTTAAAACCAAAAATTGAAAATCACTTTTTGTGATTTTCAAAATGTTTGTTTTGAAAACCATAAAAACAAGTTTTCAGTTGTTGGTTTTGAGTTGTAAAAACTTGATTGAAAATTTTTAAAAACTGAAAACTGAAAACTCACAACCATCCCAAACAGCTAGGATTGTCGAGCTGTGGTGACAACCTCACTTGTTACGTGCTAACTACCACTATTTAATTGCTAATCTTGACAGGTTATGGGAGGGACACAAACGGAGTTCTTTATGCCTTTGAATTGGAATGTTTTCCTTTCTTTTCAGCGTCTTCAATCCTTTTCTATCTCTGTTCTCCCTTTTATTTTCTGCTTCTTGCTTTGGCACCTTTGCATATATATAAAGTTATTGTGATGTTGGTTGTCAGCATCTTACAACCTTCTTTTGTGTAGGCTTATTTGAGGTTTAGAATCCGGTGGAGACAAATGTAAAAAGACAATATACCATACTAGCTTATTCGACAAAGCAACAAATCCTCCCAAGTCTAAATGATACAATATCACATGGTATATTCTACAATTGACAATTATACAAATTAAGAACATTATAAGCATATGTCAAGGGCAAAGGCTAAAGGTAGAGGTGGGTATCCAGATCATACTGTCTCAACCTATATTGGTCTACATTAATCCACGGGTTAAATAAACTAATCTGTATATACCACAATTAAACAAGTTCACTTGGTAGCCCATGAGTTAAATGGGTTGATGCGCACATTGACCCTCTCTATTTTGTTTTTTGAAAAAATAATTTTTACTTGTATTTATTCTTTTACTAATTAAAAGATTGTTTAAAAACATTTTTTTTAATTTTTATATATGTAAATGGGTTGATCCACAAACCCGCAAACCTACATTGTAGCGAACTGGCAGCTCCTCGTCTGCACATAGCGCCTCATCTGGTGAGTAATCTCTATCTCTCTCTCTCTCATTTTTGTACTAATGTGGACATTGTTTGGTAGTGAGAATCTTACATTGTTTCTGTGTAATATGGCTTAGGGGTTAGTTATTATTGATTTCAGAGGGTCTGTTAAGATTAGATGAGTCTATGGAATCAATATAGCAAGGTTTTTTTGGGAGGGGTGACCTAGTTGATGCTATAAGTTGAAAAGCAGTGCAATGCCTTCTATAGAACCTAGTCGACCTTTTCATGACTTCATCTCATTAAGTATTTGTGAAATATGCTTCTCGAAATTTGGGATCTAAAATTTATTATCTACTAGTCCAGAAAGCCACATGGATCTTATCTTTGAAGTGTGAAGATTTGAAACACTCTCAATGTAACCCACAAAGGCCATGTTTCGAATCAATGGATGAATAGTTCCCTTGTTATAAATAGAATGTTTTAGCTACTAGTACCCGGTCTCAACATGCAAGCTAGAGTAATTCATCAGTAAAACTTTCATTATATCCCTGTATAAGGGCACAATATTAGAAGGGTTTACTTCTTCAAAGGGGTGTTCTGGCTTTAACCCATACTTTTCTAGAGGGAGTTTCTAAAGCAGGAAGGACTCAATAAACTTTATGTTACTCCATCTGGTTCTATTTATAAGACAATTCAAACCAAATTACACATATTAAGAAAAGCAATTAATGCATTGATTTAAAAAAAAACTCTACAAGATTACAAGTTTAACCCTATTTAAAAATCACTACCATGATAATTGTGTCAATTTGTTTGTGGTGATAAAAGTTAATCTCAAAAAATTACTTTTAATCACTTTTATTCTAAGAAGAATTTGGGGATTAGAATCAGATCCTCTTACGAGACTATTTTAAAAAGTAGGTTTACAATGTTTTTACCTTGAAGAATTTGTAAAAGATTTTGTTTCTTAAGAGTTTGATACAAACTGATTCAGAATTCCATCAAGTAAAACTCTTATTTGAAGTTTTGAGAATTTAGAAATGATAAGATTTCAAAAGAAGTAAAAACAGAATTCAGAAGAAAGAAAGAAAAAGTTGCATTGAATGTAAATTGCAAAATAAAGGAAAAGAAACAAGAAAAAGTACTGGAAATGATAAATAAAAATCAAAGTAAGAACAAGAAAGAGATAAATAACATGTAAAAAACAATTGCATTGATATACTGAAAGTGGAAGGAATTCACATACTAGCACTCCTTGTAACCTTTTTAGTCGCTGATAGGATGGACGTATGGGTGTTTCAGAGTGTTTGGGCAAATGATTTTCCAACCCTTATTACATAGAAAGTTCACATATTTATAGTTTTTTATCCTAACGGCTAACTACTGTACATGTGACACATCATCACTCTTTATGTGTTGGCAGCCTGCATAAATGCCACGTTTTCTGCTAACCAGAAAACTGCTTTTTCTTCCTTGTACTTTTCAAAATACTCCTCTAAGATTTTGACACATGTTCTTGATCAGCAAACTTCACTACAAGAAATTCTTCATTTTGCGGGGGTTTTTTTTTTGCATATATCAGCGGTTTTTGACCCCCTTAAAACAAGTTATGGCGTTTTTAAAAAAACGCCGAAATTACGTTCACTACAAGCGTTTTGCGGAGGTTTTTACTAACCTCCACTACCCTATTCATATAATGGCGTTTGTTTAAGGGGGGTTTTCACCCTCCTCTATTTATAGGGGTTTTCTTACTGATTATATGAGATTATGCAACATCCATAGCTGTCTAATTATGGGGGGTACTTCAATATAATTTGCGGGAATTTAAAACCACCACAATTTTAATATTTTTTATTTCACTGAATATTTTATTTTTATCTTAATTACATTTTAAACTACATGCAGAAAAATGGACACACAATATAAATCAAATTCATTGAAAAAAATTCATTTAATCTACATGCAGGACCACATTGAGTGCTCAATGTAAAGCCAAAATTAAACTCCAAACCAGCGGCAGTAATGAACAATGGATAAGAAATACAATTGATTAGATAAGCTAAATATCAAAATAAGGAACCAAATCAAGAAATATGTATTATTAATAATTAAATCTACGAAAGCATTAATTATTAATCATGCTAACTGTACTTACCCTACTCACAAACTCAATTTTAATTAAGAAAAATTTAAAACTATTTTTGAGAGATCTTATAAGTAACTTCACGAACACAAAGTTTACATTTAGTATACCTACAGTTAATTATTAGAATCCTTGGCTTTCTTTTAATTGTTTATTCAACTTCACTTGAATTAAAATATAATAAAAATAAAAAAGAGGAAAGGAATTGAAAACCTCGCAAAGCGAAAGAATGAGACAAAAGGAAAGGCTTCTGGATTGATATTTTCACGGCCTTCTGTGATTAATCCTTGCATTTGCAAAATCAATAAGAAAATTGAATATCACATGGTGATAAAGAGATTTTGGAAATAATCATTAGTATGACACAAAATTTATCACTATGCAATGAGTTTGCATGGCCACCACAGATTACCTTAGAAAAATATTATATTATAATAAAATTAAAGCCATCATAGATCTAACTTAAGTTGAAATATACTTTGAGATCTTCAACAGTGCAAAAGAGGATAAGTAGATAATACTTTGTAATGTTTAAGATCGACAATAGTGAATTATGGAATATCAAAACTTGACTCTAAAACAATGTCAATAGGTAAAACAATAAAACCCTGACATGGTACATAATTGATGGAAAGATTAAAAAACAGATCCCCAACCATAAATAATTATTTTAATAAATAATAAATTCAATGAAAAAAAGAATCAGAGGAGATGGAAATGAAAAGCAAGAAGCATTTTTTAATGGAAAGTTACTTCAAGACTAACTTTAGGAACAACCAGTAGCACAACAAATTTTAAAAATTGATTGAAGCATGGATTAGTAACACCAAAGTTGTTCTCAACAAAAATCAGGAGAAAATAGCATCCTACCAGACGCACTAAGAATTTGGAAGGTGGAGCAATAACTTATGAAGGAGTAGTCTCAGTGCTACCAGATACATAAATAAAATACTTTCTAATGAAACCATAATACATGATGCCATGAAGTGCCAGTCAGTAATCATAGTCATAATTAACTCTCATAAGATTATTTTTTTACTTCTATGTTAAGGTGCATAACAACAACCTAGAGAGGAGATAAAGTGACACAGATAAACAGTAATGAAAAGAGATGAGCAATCTCTTGAAGTTCTAGTTACCTTAGACTGTGGGCCATATATGCAGCAGATAGTAGGCCACTTACTATAGCATGGATCAGCATGGTGGATAGCCATATAAGCCATCCAAAACAATTTTTTGATACCTAATTGATGTAGCTACTCCTTTACTAAAAGACTTTTCAAATCTTTGAATTTCCAATTGGAAAATGTGCAGTGTCCACGTGATACATACACTTTTGGGCTTATGAGGATGGTGTTGTGAGGAGGAAGGTCAAAATAATATTAGGGAAGCATTTGGGAGAAGTATTCTTTAAATTTTTGTAGGGGAACATCTTTAAGTCATATGAAGGAGTAGGATATTAAGCATGTGGCTTTTATTTTAAATATTTATACTATGTTAAATCAAATGTTGGATTGAGTTGTATAGGCACAACATCACAAACTAAGTAGCTAACATAAAACATGATAAATCAAACTTCAACCTTCCTCTTCTAGACCCTGCTCACTTGCATACAACAGAATAAACAATCATTTCCATATTGTTTAATCTAAAATTCTTAATCATTCTTCCACTTGAATTTTCCATGAATCATATTCTCCACAATACAACATTAACTTTTGAGATTAAAACTTAAAGTTTCACAATTGTCTAAGTGATTAAACATTCTGAATTTCTGATAATTGTACACGACTATCATTGCATTGCCCAATCCCACGTACCAGAGGCAGAGTAGGAAGTGAAACCCAATATGTATATTGCAGACTTCAGTATAAGATTTTTTATTTAGTAAATACTACTAAATATTTTTCAAACCCCAATATAGGCTTCTATCTTTTAAGGAAGAAGTCTGTTGTCTATAGTTTTCAAATTACTTTATTGTTTGATTCCAGGTCCAATATATATAAAATTAAGCCCAGATTAAGTGCAAACTCTCACAGCTTTTATTAGTTTAATGAGGAAAAGTAAACAAGAAATGAGAGGAGGCACCTGTTATGGCTTTTATCTCTATGTTTCTGAACAAGCCACGAACACACAAATACACTTGTGCAAAACAAGTTGCTTGACGATTATTTACCATAGTGCGTAATTATTTAGAGAATAAAAAGTCTGGACCTATCAAGTATCAATCGGAAAATATGAAAAATTGGGCCTAATCGCAAAAAATTGGAAAGTGAGAAATAACCTGAATGAAAAAATATATTCGAATTCGAAGCTTAAATATGCAGATACAAACAGCCACAACAATATATCACACTCATCTTTCTAGCTACACATCAGACAACACTTCCATATTCTAAGAAAACTAAACAAAATGAAACTAAACAAGAGATTATGGAAGTAAAGAAAATACCATTAGTGATATGATACTAAACTCTGGGAAACAGATGCGACTTTTTGTTGATCCGTTTTTACACTGAGAGTGGGAATGGTGAAAACAAGTGAAGGAGATGGAAACTTTACAGGCGTGAACTGAATGAAATAGGCACACTCGCAGGAAATGAAATAGTTAGGGTTCGGTGGAAAAATGAAATGAGGGAAAGTAAAAGAGGGAGATAGTAAAAGATGTCAGTGAAAAGCATTTAAATTTGCGGAGGTTATTGCCCTCTTTAAAAAACGTTAAAAAAAAAACGCCGACATTGTTGCGATTTTAGGCGATACCTACAAATGCCGTAAGCTATGTCAATTTGAGGGTTTTTTTACAACACCTGCAAAATAACCCCCTCTAAATAGCCTTTTTTTTTGTAGTGCTTCCATAACTTCTATTAACTGTTTTTCTTGTTTTCTGTTTGCTCGAACAGATTCCTTCTTGATTCAGAAATCTTCTAAGTCTTCATGCACCTTGTTTCGATTTTCCTCTTTCTGTAAATTCGAAAACGTGCTCTTCAATCTCTCAAAATCTGCTTCTTGATCTCTTTACTTGTTATAATCGAATGCATCTTCTATCTTTGACACTTAGCTTTTTCTGTTGATACTTGAACCCATTGAATAATTCTTGATTTCGAATCTTGATTGTATTCCCTTGTATGCCACGTGTCAATTTCTGCTTGGCTGAACCAAAAGGTCATGAAGACCACCGTCCACCGTCCACTCAACCTCATTATGATGGTTCTTCTCATTGGACGATTGAAGAAGCTCATTTATGAACCTTCATTCCTTTTGTTCCTATAAATAGGAGCTTCATTTGGACGTTTCCTTCATTCCTTCTCATTCTCCTTCTTTTCCTTTTCTAATCCTTCCAAAAAAATATGAAGAGGTTTATTCCTTTGGCTATTGCGTTCAACCCAATCTGGAATTTCATTTTTTATAAGGTTGACGAAATAGCCAAAGCTATATGCTTTTTCAAACTTTCTTTTGAAGGTTCTTTTAGATTGAACTTAATATCCAATTGAAGGTTCATTTATTATATAAATGAATCTTTTTTATTACTTTCCCAGGCTGACCTTCTTATCACCCCCATGCACCAAGGGCTGCGCACTCATGTCATCATTATACTTTTGCCTTGGCTCAATCAAAGCTTGTGGGGGAAGAAGAGGAGGAAGAGGTTTGGGGAGGCAGGAGTCAAGTACTCCATGTAACTTAGGATAGTTTTTTTTTCTAATGTATAGAACACATAGGATAGTTTCTTTTCTAAGATGTATTTCCAATGTATTCGAACTCTTATGTAATTTGAACTTGGATTATGAATAAATAAAACAACTATCTTTTTCTTTTCTGAATACTAGAAATCCAATGTCTTCGAGTTCATTTTGTCTATTCTTTTCGAATTTATAAAGTTCTCTTTATATCAACTTAATTTTAACAAAGAACTTTTAACCTTTAAAATTCATCAGCAAATTAAAATTTTGAACTTCTATGCTTCCTGTAAACTCAAAAATTGCTAAGGATTCACAACCTTGTGAAATTCGAAATACTTGAAATTCGAATCCCAACACAATTTAAAAACTTAATGGTCAACAAGGGAAAATATGAGAAAAAAATATTAAATTCTTTTAGATTTGTGTGCTTTGTCTTATAAATAGGACCGTGAAAAAAATTTCAAACTTTATCTTATAAATAGGACCGGAGGGAGTATAACAAAAGACCATTAATTAGATACATATAACTTTGTTAACAAGAGCATTTATATGACTTCAAACAATGTAGAAGTCTAAAATTGATTCCTTACACTGTTCGTGAATGTTTATTGTGAATCCTTACACACATTTCATTGGTTAACTTTGCCAGATTCTAGCTGAATCAATCCCTTACCGTTTTTTGATTTAATTATTGCCTTACTTCTTGCTTATCATCATGTAGTTCTAAATTTTAATTAAACCAATAACACTTAAATATGCGAGACATCTCACATGAAAATTCATCAACATATCGTTACAAATCTTTTGTCATAATTAAGCATAAAAGTTAAAACGAAAAAAAAATTTTTTTTAGTCTTTAGTTTTCACTAAAAACTTACATTAAAAATGAATAAGTGAGGACTAATCAAATCAATCCATATTTTGATTGAATCTCAATTTCCCATAAACTCCAAAATTCTATTTCCTTGATTCTTGCCCATTCGGGAACCATATCTATAGTATTCTGTGCATATTTTCAATTCAACAAGCATGACACTTATAGAAATTGGGTTGTTCTGCTTTTGTTGGTCTATAAGTATCCTGAAATGGAACAATTACATCTTTTCTTTATGGAAGATTACATTAATTGGTCTGCTTTGGTTGTTTCATCTGGGTGCTAATTGATTTTTTTCTGCTTTTAATGAACATGAGTGGTTGTGGTTTTCATCATTCTCATTTGTTACGGTAAATCTTCGATTCCAAGTCTCGGATAGTACAATGCATTACTACCTTTGAAGATATTTTGCAACTTTGTTTTATGTGTTATTTGCCCCCTTTAAACTTTGTGAAAGTTCTTGTGAGTGTGTGAATAAAATCCAAAACTCTATAACGATTTTGTGAAAATTGATAACTTATTTTTCCTTTAAAATGTTAAATTGTTTTTGAAATGGTCCTATCCACCTCTTTTCTGGGTTTTGTAGTTCTATGCATTATGTGCTTGATGATTAAAACCTGACTTTTTTTGTGCAAAATAAAGCATTTATCTCATTTTTCCCTAAAGAATATGAACTATCAACATGTCTTTGTTCTTGTTGTTTCTCTTGCTCAGTCAACATAATCTATTGGCTGCTTGCAATTCTTATCTTGGTGGCCTTCTAATATTTTGGGTTTAGTCAAAATCATCAATTCTATTTGCATATATTACAAAGTTGTTCTTTACAAACAACTTAACATATTAATTTGAAAAGTTCAATTGCGGCTATTGAATAAAATACAATTAATCCTCTTTAAAAAATTATAACATGTCTTTGTTCTTGTTGCTACTCTTGCTCAGTCAACATCATCTCTTGGCTGATTGTAATTCTTATTTAAGATTTTTGCATGTGAAAAATCATTGAACATATTACTTACTTGCATGTGTCCTTTTGATAGTTTGTGGCTATCGATTTAGTGCTAATATATATCTCACCATAATTTGTAAAGTGAAAGGTCATGAACTCAATCATACCTGTGCCACTGCCATAGCCAGCTATGTGTTTATACATTTTACTTTAGAACACAACAAACTAATATATATCTCACCATAATTCTTTGATTGTTTTTCAATATTATGTTTAAAAATTAAGGTTGAATTGCACTTTGGTCTTATTATCATTCATCTGTGATTTTGGTTCCCCTACTTTTTTTCCGCGATTTTGGTCTCCCTATAATTCTTAATCCCGAATTAGTGGCCCCTCTTACACATACTTGGAGGTAAAGAGGCAGTGATGGGGTTTGACTAAATTTTTTGGGGGGCCAAGATAGTAATGTGATATACTCAAAATTTAAAGTCAAATAATCAAAACCATCTCCTCCGGTGCTTTCCTCTTAAAAAATGTGTCTATTCTTTTATGCTTGATCATTGTACCTTTTAAAAATACCACTTTCAAATTAATATGAAAATATTTATATAACTCAAAAAGACATAATAATAATAATAATAATATAAATAAGTAATAAAAATGAATAATGCTAGCAACACACTCTTTTGAACACTCTCCCCAACACATTCCATATAATTGGTTAAAATTCACATGGGTCCCACCACTTGGGAGTGAGACCCACGAATTTGGTGGGACCCATGTGAATTTTAACCAATCACATGGAGTGTGTTGGAGAGAGTGTTCAAAAGAGTGTGTTGCTAGCACTCCTCATAAAAAATTTATAGAACAAAGCTGTCAGAAGGAATTATGAAAATTACCAAATTATTTTTTTAATAAGGTAAGTGATCCAATATTCTAAGAGAAATTAAAATTGCAAGTTTGCAGAAAAAATTACTATGAATTTCTCTATTAATTATTTCTATTAGAATAAAACTTATTCCCTTACCATAAAAGATAAAAATTTTATGAATATTTTATATAAATTATATCTTCAAATAATCCAAATCTTTATTTTAAAATAAAATTAATCATATTTTTTTTAATAATATTAACAAGAATCTCCAAAAAAAAAGCATGACTAGAAAAAGTATTTGATAAATAAGAAACTATAATCTTCTCCTAAAATTTTTAAAAAGTATTTGATCCAACAAAAGAATTTTAATATTAACAATTTCAAGTTTTAATGAAATTAATTTTAATAAATAAGAAACTACAATCTTCTCCTTAAAAGTAAAAAAGATTTACTACTTACTAATTATTAAAATTTTAGGAATTTAATATTTACTATTTACTACTTACTACAATAATCCAATATTTATTTTAAAATAAAATTAATCACATTTTTTTAATAATATTAACCAGAATCTCCAAAAAAAATATGACCAAAAAAGTATTTGATAAATAAGAAACTACAATCTTCTCCTAAAAATTTTAAAAAGTATTTGATCCAACAAAAGAATTTTAATATTAACAATTACAAGTTTTAATGAGATTAATTTTAATAAATAAGAAACTACAATCTTCTCCTAAAAAGTAAAAAGATTTACTATTTACTAATTATTAAAATTTTAGGAATTAAAGATTTACTATTTACTACTTACTACAATCTTCTCCTACAACTACAACTCTACCTACTGTTAGTTTTGCAATCGATTTACTTGATTCACACAAACAAAAAACTAATATTTCTATCTAGTACTTACACTACTGTTGCCTTTTGGAAACAGTTTGACTATTAAACAAAACAATCGATAAACAAATATCTCTACCTTATCTACGGTTGCTTTTGGCAAATAATTTACGTATTAAATCGATATATTATATATACAATCTCGCAAATGTCGCAATCGCCAATCAAATATACAAATGAGCACACAATTTATAGATCAAAATAAAAAAAATGAGAACATTACTAGTATCAAGGATTCAACTTCAAGAGCAATATAAAAAGTGGGAAAAAGGAGAAATTCTGAAAATACATACCAGAATAATCTTGTAAATGATGAAAATAAAAGCAAAATTCAAGTCTCTTAAAATGGAGAGCTTTCTTTCTCAATACGAAAGAGCAAAAATGAAGAGGCGGCTATTCAAATTTCAATTTTATAACAAGTAATTTAATTTTTAATTGATAATTGAACATCCTTTTCAGGTTTTAAGGTGCAGTAATTTACTTTTTAATTGATAATTGGGCTTGGACTTAGAATTATAGATGATGAAAGATACAATATATAATGAGTTTAATTTTTAAAATTAGTTTTATTATTATTATACACAATATATTGTGATATATTTTTTGGGGGGCCAAAAATAAATTTTATATATATTAATTAAAAATTTTGTTTTCCTTGGGGGGCCATGGCTCCCCCGGCTACTATAATCCTCCGCCACTGTATAGAGGAATCAAATTTTTTAACGTTATTTAGGATTAGAAATTATAGGGGACTAAAATCGCGAAAAAAAATAGTAAGGAGACCAAAATCGTGGATGGATAATAATAGGGGGACAAAAATGTAATTAAGCCAAAAAATTAAATTCTCTCAATGATTAAAAAAGCATAACTAGTCATTCTTAAACGTTTAAGGGAAGGAAGATCGTTCCATTCCTATAACACAAAGAGGCATATACCATTTAATTTTGCAGTCTAATGTAATAGTATAAAACAATGATAATTTTCTATGGTGTTTTAATTTTTGAGTTGGCTCTCTATTCAATCTGTGTAAATATGTTTTAATGTTCCATTCGCACAGGATTTAGGAATAGTTATATAATAATTGTTGTCTAATAATTTGGCATATTTTATATTCAAAGATTAAATCCATTGTCAAAAACTGATTGACAATGGTTTAATTTGTAGATTTTTCATTCTTTTATAACAACATTTAAATAATTATTTCTATTAATATAGTTTAAACAAACAGTAAGCCATAAGTTTGACATCGGGTGTCAAACTTCATAACTTACACCAATTAATATTTTTTGTAGCATGTGAAATTGACCAATCCAACCGTTGAATCATATTATATCACATTCATGATCATGTATATCAAATTTCAGATAATTTGGACATTCATATGTATGTTATCTAAGGTGCCTTTTACGGTACATGGGATTGAAATTCCTGTATCGGTACAAGGCAAAAATACTGGTTCCTGTAAGTTGGCTTAGGTTATGAGGCACTTTGCAAATAGGTGCTTTGACCAAAGTAAATTGCCAAGAAGGTCGTGGGAATTCTTTTGCAAAACAACCCCTATGTTAGCGGTCTACATTATCATTGTTACCTCGCCTCCTCTAACAGCACTGACACTGACCTACGTCCACCGGTCGGCCTGTACAATGGCCATTACTCATTAATCCTTTTGTAGTGATAAAATATTTATTTAAAAACTAAAATAAATAATGAATTTAATAAAGTAATTAATATAATATAAAAATAATTTCATAAAATAGTTAAAAAAAATTTAATTAGTTCATAATTTTATTTATTACTTATTATATATGTAATAATGGGTAAAAAGAAATTGGAAGGTTTTTGTCACTAAAATTGACAATATATAATCATAAATAAAAAGAAATTACGAATAATAAGGGAAATGTATTAAAATTGGGTGTCACGCTCTCGCCGAACCCCACGAAACTCAACACGTAACATCCACCGTTCAAAAGGACATCCCAATAATTTTCCCAAAATTAATCGGCGTATCTAGCTATAGATCATTAATTAATCAATATTTAACTGTAATTAATTCACCATAATTAGCCTACATTACAAAAAAAACACCAAATTTTGGCATAATGTCCCCCTGCCCGTCCCTGACCCCCAGCCTAGCCACCATGTCAAAATCATACCAAAAAAACAACAACACTCACTCCCCAGGCCAAAAGAGACTTAGGGTTTTAGGTTATCTACTCGAACACAATCCTTCATGGCAATGAGTGTCACACTCTCACCGAAACCCCATGAAACTCAACACGTAACATCCAACGTTCAAAAGGACATCCCAATAATTTTCCCAAATTAATCGGCGTATCTAGCTATAATTCATTAATTAATCAATATTTAACTGTAATTAATTCACCATAATTAGCCTACATTAGAAAAAAAAACACCAAAATTTGACATAATGTCCCCCTCCCCGTTCCTGACCCCAGCTAATCCACCATGTGAAAATCATACAAAAAAACAGAAACATTTAATCAAGGTTGGCTATTTGGAACTGAGCAAATATTATAATCACAAAATATGCCTTTATCACTTCCATATCTTCCACTAGTAAGACAAAATTCAGAAACTCAAGCAATAACGGTTGACAAGCAGCAGTGGAAAGCTCTCAATTTCAGTGTTTGGGCTCTCAGCTCACCAGTCATTGGCTAAAATTTCCTTGATAAAGCACTTAATTGTTTTAATTAACTATCGTGATAGGTTCTCTTGAGAAGTATCCTAATCCTAACTGATTATGGAATTAATCACAAAATCCTATCATCTTTCCTAATTTGGTTAGTTAAACTACTTAATTACAGAGAATTTTGAAAAGTTACCTTAAATCTTAATTTCCTAAGGTCCTAAAATTTTTTAAAAAGTCTAAAAATTTTAAAAAATGAAATACAAAACAAAAATCTTAAAAATTTTATAAAATAATAGAAAATAAAAGAAAAACTAAAAGAAGAGAAACACCGTGTATCCTGGAGTTCTTGTCCTGCTGCTGCTCCACCTCCCCCTGGAAGAATAGGCCTGTCCCCAGGCCACTACAAGAATATCCGGAACTCTTCAAGCAGCATGCTTGGGTATGGGTCTAGTACTCCTGATTGGTTTGAGTCAACTGGTCTTTATACTTTGCAGCAGTCTGTGCAATTCATGAAGAACATGGAAGCCTACCAATTTACATGCATAAATCATACTCTCTTCACAACAAAATTTCACTGCACTTGGTAATGCCTTCCTAAAAACAGAACATACTCATTTGTTTTGCAAGCATTCAATCAATCCATGGAAAGTGAAAGTTTAAATTTTTTTGAAAGAAACAGAGAGCATAACACTTTCAAATTTAATAACTCACAAAACAAAGAGCATTTCAATTCAGCAAATTGTTCTTCATGTCCACACAGCCAAAACCACATTCAAGATAGCAATAATCAATGATATTCATGATCCTAAAGTTGCTACCCTAAAGTGCAAATCATAAAAATAGAGTAAATGAAGATTTCAATTGGTAAAAAATTAAAGAAACATAACTGAAAGTTTCAAAATTGATGGAAGTTTGTGAGTGGAAAGAGTGAAAGAGAGCTTAGGAAGTAGAGAAACAGTACATGAGAAAATAGAGGATTTTTAAAATTTCGTACTGCTGCGCTTCACCTTGCGCTACAGCACAGGTGAAGCGCAGAAGACAGTGACTAAAATTGCATTCCTGCGCTACAGCGCAGGTGAAGCGCAGAAAACAGAATGTAATTTTGCAATTTTCAGTCACGTTTTCTGCTACTTCCTATTTTTTTTAAAAAAAATTATTTTCCACAAACTTATTCCAATCAATTTTGAAAATTTCCTAAATCCTAAAAAAATGAAAAATCCTAATTAACAACAAGAAAATAAAACAAAACTGAAAAAATTGAAAACTTAAAAATCTCTGGGTTGCCTCCCAGGAAGCGCTTGTTTAACGTCTGATAGCTCGACGCCTGTTCTCTTAAGGTGGCTGAAACTGAAATATTCTGGTGAGCTTGTGTGCTGCACCCTTTCTTTCTTTGGCCCATAAACCTCCCCATAATCTTGCCTTGGAGCAACCTGTAGTGTGAACTGACTTTGACCATTTGTGCTTCTTCCTGGAATTAGACCATGCTTTTGACTCCCTTGGCTTGACTCTTCTTTTCTTTATTATCTTGCTCTCATGTGCATGAGTCTTCTTTTCCTGAAGCTTAGATGATTCACAGTGATTGCTCTCAATTTCTTTGCTCCGCAGGGTCTTTGATATGGAACACCCTGACCACTTTGATCTTCGATCTGGCTCTAGGTTCTGAATTTAATTCTAGCTTGACTTTTCTTCTCTTTGCCTTGTCTTGGTCAGTGTGACGCAGGTCTTTCTTTTATGAGGTCTGGAAGGTTTATCACTTGCACCATGCCTTTCTTGATCTTCCTTTAGAGGGCTAGTTGGATAAGGCAAGGTCTTTGATCTTGAAATCACTTTCCCTTCCTTCCTCGGGCTTTGATTCACCATCTCCCTGTTCACTTTTTTTCTCTCATTTCTGGATCTTTTTCATCATAATTAACTGTAATTAATTCACCATAATTAGCCTACATTACAAAAAAACACCAAAATTTGGCATAATGTCTCCCTCCCCGTCCCTGACCCCAGCCTAGCCACCATGTCAAAATCATACCAAAAAACAACAACACACCCACTCCCTTAGGCCAAAAGAGACTTAGGGTTTTAGGTTACCTCCTCCTCGAACACAATCCTTCATGGCAATGGGTGTCACGCTCTGCCGAAACCCCACGAAACTCAACACGTAACATCCACTATTCAAAAGGACATCCCGGTAATTTTCCCAAAATTAATCGGCGTATCTAGTTATAATTCATTAATTAATCAGTATTTAACTGTAATTAAATCACCATAATTAGCCCACATTACAAAAAAAAACACCAAAATTTGTCATAATGTCTCCCTCCCCGTCCCTGACCCCAGCTTACCACCATGTCAAAAACATACCAAAAAACAACAACGCCCACTCCCCCAGGCCAAAAAGAGACTTAGGGTTTTAGGTTACCTCCTCTCGAACACAATCCTTCATGGCAATGGGTGTCACGCTCTCGCCGAAACCCCACGAAACTCAATACGTAACATCCAACGTTCAAAAGGACATCCCAGTAATTTTCCCAAAATTAATCGGCGTATCTAGCTATAATTCATTAATTAATCAGTATTAACTGTAATTAATTCACCATAATTAGCCTAGACACCATGTCAAAATCATACCAAAAACAACAACACCCCACTCCCCAGGCCAAAAAGAGACTTAGAGTTTTAGGTCACCTCCTCGAACACAATCCTTCATGGCAATGGGTGTCACACGCTCTCGCCGAAACCCCACAAAACTCAACACGTAACATCCACCATTCAAAAGGACATCCCAGTAATTTTCCCAAAATTAATCGGCGTATCTAGCACGGTAGACCATGCTAATGGGTTTTTGGATCGTTTCGAAGTTCCTCGATCACTCTCTTGCATTATGACATGTGTAACATGCTCTAACTAAAACACTAACAGGGTTCTTTCACCCCTATTGGACATCGTCCTAGTGTCTTTTATGCAAGCCAATATTTCACCAATGTATACACTATTAACCTCATTTACAAATATATTCACCGTTTCTGGCCACATAATTAACCTCGTGTTAATAGGAGTTGCAATAACCAAGAATCCTACTTTGTTAACCACAACGGAAACACTATAACTCATTTTTTAACATATTCATCGTTTCTGGCCACATAATTAATCTCGTGTTAACAGGTTTCCTCCTTTATAGCCAACATTTATCCCTTGTCCAAAATATTTTTCTCTACCTTTTCCCCTTTGGTTTAGGAAATTTAGGGTGAGGGATGGTGCCCCAGTCCAAGGCAGGAAATGCCTCCGGGCTCAAAGAGCACTTACAGAGGTACTTACATTTTACCTCACCCCAAGGGGACGGGGGGAGGTTCGACCTTCGACCTGTCAGATACGAATCCCTGTCTTGCTCCACTCGACCAACCCCTTGGGGTTTTCTACCTTTTCCCCCTAAAGCATATATTTTTAAGATTTAATGGGTATGTATTATCAGGCTAAAAGTTTTACACTGTTATTCAATAATATATATAATATAATTTATTGAATTTAATAATACATGAAGTGTCATACTCATTAAATAATTTGGCAATACATCACCTGATTTTTACAGTGACAATGTATACCAATCAAACTCTTATTTTTATTAAATTTTCAACATTTTCCATTATTTTGTAATAAAAATTTACAATATTTCACTTTATGGGGAAAATCACCAAAATTAATTTGTAGGCTAAGGATGGTAACACCAAGGTCTCGAATGACTCATTGAACGATTCATGATTGGGAATCGATTATGATCGATTGATCTTATGCTTTATTTTACTTATTCAAAATTATATTAATTGGTTATTCAAGTGATTTGATCACATAAATAAAAGCCTACCTTTCATTTGTGACAACCCAAGATAGGTTAAAATGAATTTTCTCAAACAAAAATTCTCAGTGGTGCTTTATAATTGATTTTTTAAGTAAAAAAGTCATAATAATTACAATTTATAGAGAAAAATCACCAAAATTGACTTAGAGGCTAAGGATGGTACCACTAATGTCTAGAATGACTCATTCAACAATTTATGATTGGGAAGCCACCATGATCAACTAATCTTTTTGCTATAGGCTTATATTAGAGTTATAAAATCTTATTCTCTGATTTTAGTCTTCCAACAACCTTAGTCATCTACACGATTTGATCACCATAGATAAAAGCCCACACTTTATTTGGGATAACCATATGTGGGTTAAAATAGTTTTTCCTAATTTTTTCTGCACTTGCACTTTTTTTTAATTATTTTTCAATATCTTTGTAGTAAAACTTTCACAATAATTATAATTTATGAAAAAAAATTACAAAAATTGATTTGGAGGCTAAGGATAGTTCCACTAAGGTTTGAAATGACTTATGGGACAATTTATGGCTGGGAAGCCATTGTTTTCAACTGATCTTATGCTTGCATTTACCTATTCAAAGTTATAGTAATGTAATCGATCATCCAAGTGATTTGATCACCGCAAATAAAGGTTCGCCCTTCATTTGAGACAACCAAGTGGGTTAATATGACTTTCCCCCTATTTATTAAAACAATAGTGTTTTTTAATTATTTTTTAGTTTTTTTAGTAAAAACATAATAATTATAGTTTGTGGAGAAAAAAAACACCGAAATTGGTTTGAAAGCTAAGAGTGATGCCACCAAGTTCTAGAATGACTCATGTAACATTTTATGATTGGGAAATCTTTGTGATCAACTTAACATATGATTGCATTTTACTTATTTAAAATTGTAGTAATTGGTCATCCAAGTCGTTTGATAGCCACAAATAAACATCTACCTTTCATTTAAATTTTCCACATTAGTGATTTTTAAAATTTTTGTTTTTTCAGTAATTTTGTAATAAAAATAAATAAACTGTATGGATTAACGTGATAACTTCATTAGGACACAGATTAATATATATTAATAAAAGATTATTATTAATGTTGATTAAAAAATCTTATAATACATCATATTAATTGTATAAACATGCGTAATTATTAAGAAATTTTAAAAATAAAATTTTATTTAATTAAATAATGAATAAAAAAATTATTTAAAGTATTTGAATTTAGAAGACTTAAGCTATGTACAATCAAGAATAAATATTATAATTATTATTTTACAAAGATAAATTATAGTGATAATATTACATAAACTTAATTTGATAAATTTAATTTTATCGTTAAATGCGCTGATCAATTTTTATAACATTAATTAAAAAAAGAAATTGTGAAAGAAACTGGAAGAAAGAACTGAGAGCGAGAGGTAAGGAAGTGACGTAGGGTCAGCCACGGTCCAAGGAGTGATGCAGATTGCAGAGGGACTAAACTATCATAGCATAAGATTCTCACACCCTCACAGGGACCAAAATGTAAAGCATAAATTACCGGTACATCATATTATAGGTATTTGATCTCAGTCATTCGTTATTTAAATATAAAATCAATGGCCATCTTGTTTCATGTATCGGTACAAGTTTTTGTAACTTATGTACCGTAAATTTCACCTGTTATCTAATAGTGGACTTTTACTTATATTTTAAAAACATATTATACGTTAAAATAAATTAATTTAATGAAGTATCAATTAGTTTTCGATTTTTATGAAATTTTATAAGCTTGATCTACTTTATAAGAACTTTCAATTCAATGGTTGGATTGATCAATTTCACATTCTACAAAAAGTTATTAATTGGTGTAAGTCTTGAAGTTTGACACATGGTGTCATCGGATCCTGACTCAAATTACTATATTATATAATTATATTATATTACTATAAATACCATTTACTTGAAATTAAATCTATCTAAATATTTTTAAATTCTTTATTTATATTTTCATTTCTTGTGTTACATATATAAAGAACTTTGTTCTTATTTTACCTTTTCAAGAATATTAGAACATTTCTAATATTAAACACTAGTAAGAGTTAAGTACAAGAGTTTAGGTGTATAAATAACATTAATATATACATTTTAGTTTTATTGAAGGGCTTTGACTTGAAGATTCTTTCTTTAGTTGTGAATGAATATTGTTGTTGTGGTTGTTTCATACAATTGAGTAATTAATTGGATTTTAACGTTGCAGTTCAGTTAGAGGGAGTTCTTCCTAGGTGCATTTGGAGGATTTTATCGTTGCAACTATCTCTGCTTAAGGTTGGTGTGGTACACTTATTTTCTTCCACGATGTTAAATTACCTCATATGTTTAAATATTTTACCTTACTTATTTATGGTCTATTTGAGCGAAACCTTAGTTTCCCGTTTGAGATTCAATATTTATGAGAGTATGTACCTTTCCAAGGTACGACTCATTGTATTGCATCTTGAATTGTCCATGTGGGACAATTTGAGAAGAAACTTTTTCCTCAGTTACTTAATAGTTCATTGTTATTTCTTATGTGGTGTACTTGATGAAGTTTTGGGTTGTCCATTTCCCCTATGTTCTCTAGGTGCATACTTGATTGTGGTTGATATTCCCACGTTTGAGTCGTGTACTTGGAGACCAAAGAGAAATATTGCCGAAATTTCCTTAAGTATATAACTAAGATATAAGGATGAACTATTAAGCAATTGAAGAAAATGTTGCTTCTCGAATGGAATAGGGCCATACCAAAAGTTTCTTTTATGGAGGATTTGAACCCCTATATGTTTATTGATGTGTGTTTATTTTCAATACTTAGTTACGGATCGTACTTGGATAAATGCAAGACGCATAAGTGATGAGTATGAGAATGGAGTGGAAGAGTTTCTATAATTTTCTAAAAGAAATCTTCATGATATTAATGGAAAGTTTTATTGTCTTTGTGTGAATTGTTTGAATAAAAATGGTTAAAAGTTGAAGAAATAAGAGAGCATGTTCTTTTGTGATGGCTTTTGCAAGAGTCATACAAGACGGATATGGCATGTAGACTTTCCAAGAGTATCCCAAACTAAGGAAGTTGATGTAGATATGGACAATTGACTAGAGGACATGATCAATGATATTGGGCAAGAGTTTATTCAGCGAGCACATATATGTTTATGATATTTTGCACAGTGATGCAGAGAAGCCTTTGTATCCGGGGTACACTAATTTCACACGGTTGTTAGCGGTCTTATTATTGTTCAATTTGAAGGCGAGGAATGGGTGGAGTGATAAAAGTTTCACTGAATTACTTGAGTTGTTAACTGACATGCTTGTTGAAGGTAATACACTACCGAACGGTAACTATGAAGTGAATAAGATTTTGTGTCCAATGGGTATGGAGTATAAAAGAATACAGACATGTCCTAATGATTGTATATTGTATAGAAAAGAGTTTGAATTATTGCATGAGTGTCCTAAGTGTGGGGTTTCATGCTACAAGGTCAAGGATGGTGATTCTAGCCGTGTTGTGAGCACAATGAGACCTCCTACAAAAGTGTTAAGGTATCTTCCAATAATCCCAAGGTTCAAGTGATTATTTGCTAATTCAAATGATGCAAAGAACATAAGATGCCATCAGATGAAAGGAAATCTGATGGAAAGCTCCACCATCCGGCTGATTCTTTGCAATGGAAGAAATTTGATTGTTTGTTTCCATATTTTGGCAATGAGTTGAGAAATCTTAGGCTTGGACTTTCTACATATGGGATGAATCCTTATGGAAACATGAATAGTACACATAGTTCATGGCATGTTTTGTTGGTTAGTTAGAACCCCTCGCCTTGGTTGTGCATGAAGCACAAATACATGGTGTTGTCTATGATGATTTCAGGCCCAAAACAGGCTGGAAATGACATAGACGATTATCTAAGTCCATTGATTGATGACTTGAAAATGTTATAGGAGGAAGGTGTGGATGTGTTTGACAGATATCGCCATGAAAATTTCAAAATGCGTGCCTTGTTATTTTGTACCATAAATGACTTTCCAGCTTATGGGAACTTGTTTATACATAGTGTTAAGGGGCATAAAGCACGCCCTATATGTGAAGAAGGCACATGTTGCCATCAATTGTCTCATGGAAAGAATATAGTTTACCTTGGGCATCGAAGATTTCTCATACGTAATCACCCATACCGTAGATTAAAAAAAAGCTTTTAACAGATTCTAGGAGAATGAAATTGTTCCAAATGCCTTAACTAGAGAGCAAGTTTATCAATGGACGAAGGACATTACTATTAACTTTGGAAAAACCAAAAAGCAAGATACTGAGAAAAGCATATGGAAGAAGAAACTCTTGGGTAAATTTAATGTTTAATAGAAACTTAACATAATAAAGTAGGAATAACAACATGATAATTCAAAAAACAGTGACACAACACCAAAAGATAAATATTCCTAAGATAAACAACAACGTAAACATTCCCAAAACTAAAAAAATAGCAGCCTAAATTTTCCCAAAACTAAAGAAATAGCAATTGTAAATTAAAACAACAACAACATTGTCCAGAAAATCAAAAGTAGAAGCACCAATTACTTAAATCCTCACAAGATTCCTCCTTTGTTCTTTAGTGTTTTTAATGTTTACAAATGCCTTTGAAATGATCTCGTCCTTTCTTTTGTTAAATGGCTTGAGAACCAAATCCAAAGCAATCCTCATTCTAGAGGCTTTAGTAACCTATAATGATGCAACCAAGTTAAAGTGATTTGAGTTAAATTTTCAAGTACCATAATCAAATAAAGTATTAATTTAAAGTATAAGAATCTATGCAGATATCTTGTAATAATTTGTCCAAGCACACTCCTTCATCCACATCGCCACCCATACTCCACAATCATTCATATCAAGGACAATAATTGAATAACATTTAATTAACATATTATTTGAGTACATAATACAATTAAAACACTAATAAGAATATAAGAAATTATGTAATGACTTACGATCCAGGTAGTTGTTCTCCAACACCTTCAACTTCCTTAATTTTAAACTCAGAAACTAGGGTTTTAGGGATAAACAAAACTCATAGAAAGACTTGTGTTGAAACATTTCCTCCATGAACAGTGCCTATATATAGCAATGGTTAATATAGTGTCATGAAAATTTAAATTAACATGGAATGCATTAAGGTTTACCAATTTCTTTATGTTCCTCCTCCTCAATTTGATTAATGTTATATTTGATTTGGAGTCCAACATAATTAGCATTTTTCCTTGAGGTCAACCACAAGGCAAGTACCAGTGTAGATGTCTATCATTGATGGGTACAAAATCTAAAGAGGTAGAAGTTAAAGTAATTGCAAGAGACAATTATAAATTGATAGATATTATTTAGTTTACATACCTTTGACAGAAGTTCTATTTTACCCATGAAGTCATCTTGGTAATGTCTCATTACAACCTTTGGACTTCTTGACCATTCCAATACATATTGCTGGAAAATAAGTAGAAACAACAAAGTTAAATAAAAGACAAATCATGTAATCATGAAAACATGTGAATAGGTTTTACTAAGAATGTTGTGTGTAAAAACCAACATGATAGATTTAGATGCCATTTCGACAGAGGAGACCATTTTTTACCATGATAGATTTAGTTTCAGCTTGCTGCGTTATAAAGGAATTACGAACAGTAGGAAAGACGGTTAGCATAACTAGATTTTTTGGACTGTACACTCCACCGTTGTTATCAATTACTTGGATCGGATTAATCACAACCTTCATAATTTGTTGAGCTTATGTTTGAAGGCCACCGACTTCCTCCAACACAACCTATCAACCAAAAAGGCAGAGTTTAAGACAACATATACAAGGCAAAGATTGAAAAATGAGAGGATGCTACTTCTTATACCTTGTCACGTGTTCGGGCATTTGCAGGAGGATTTGGCGTTACACTACTGGACTGCTTTTCTGGGCAACTGGAAATATAAAATTCCATATACATTAGAAGGTAGTAAACTAATGTATTTATAACAAAAAAAAATTGTGGTTCTAAGTATAAAAATCTACAATTGGACAATCAACTGAGTAGTTACCTGATGATGATGATGATATCTCCAGTGAGAAGGTAACACATGAAGTGAGTAGGTATTTGAATGATAGAGGAAATACTTTGCATATTTCACATAAGGTTGGGGCATTATATAGTACCATACCCAGTCCACTACACTTGAAAACCCGGGTATCATTACTGGATAGGGTGATATGATGATACTCGGCGTTGAGGAGATTAAGGTAATGGGTAAAAATGTGTGTATGCGTTGAAGGCTTAATGGTTTCGAATAAAAAAAGAGAACTTCGTGGATAAGAACGTGGGTCTCTGAATGATAGAATGAAAACGAAAACTAAGTGGATAAAAACGTGGTCTCTAAAGGGAAAAAAAAGCAGCAACATTGCAGTATGCATACCAGTGTAGTATTATTGAAATTTGTTTATTACAATATTTAAAAAGTATAAATTAACATTTCATTCTATTCTTATAAATATTAGAAAATAATTATCAACATAACCAATTATATTGTAAATAATTATTTAATAAAGTAATGGTTAATAAATTTCATGTGAAATATTAAAATATTATTATAAAGAAAAATATAAATATTTAAATTTAAATAGTATTTATATGCAAAGAATTAATTTCAATTTTAAAGATATAACAATGTTTTGAATCTATTAATTACGCATTATATGCAAAGTCACTATATTAAGGTTGACCCAATGTCTAAACTTTTTAATTATGTTTTAAACTTTAAAAAATCTAAAATTAAGAGGAAATACAAACTTTTGTAATAATAAAAAATTTTCAATTTATTATTTAATCGTATTTTATAATTTAGAATAAAATAGAAAAGTCATGTGGATAGTGATGCATAAGAAAAATTTTCTAATTTTTGTAATTATAATAAACTTTTTACATTACTTTAAAAAAATTATGTTGGAACATGGAACCTCCATTGATCTAAGAGAGAATGTGGAAGTTTTTTTAGGCTTCATATTTAATATGTAAAAGATAATAGATAACATATGATTTAAAATATGAATAATAAAATGTGAAAAAAGTCATGATTAGGATTAGCAGTCTTAATAATCTAAAGTGATGTGAAACAGTCGGGACTTTGATTAAGTTAGAAGCCTTAAGATTAGTTTCACGTATGTAAATCATTTAGATAGATCACTGATATAAAACATTTGACCAATTCATTACATTTCATCCAAATGATTTTTAAAAAATTTTAATAAGGAAAAATAATGGATATTGTAACTTTTTTATGAAATGTTTAATGGAAAAAAAATTGGAAAATGACTTAAAATTAATGGAAATGAAAAAAAAATGGAAAAAAGTGTAGGTCACCAAATTAAATGAATCAATTTGTTCTAAGACCTCGGGTTGATTTTAAAATATAATAAAACCATATTTGGTGAATTTTTTCTGAAATATTGATTTATTATGAATTATTTAGTGCATTTTTATTGTGGTTCATCTAGGGTAAACTTGTCAATATGGGTGGAGTCCTTTGTCTTTGGTATCTCGATATGGTTATTATGGTTGAATATACCATGTGCGAAGGATGTGATCGCCATGTCTGTATGTATCCAAATGGAGCAAGATTATGCCCACATATTAAGGGAAGAATGTACTATGCCAAAACCAAGTTTGGTGAATTTTCTCCAAAAAATAGATTTATTGTGAATTATTTAGTGGAAAACATTGGGTAATTAATTAAAATTAGAGGAAAATCCAAAAAATTAGGGAAAAATCAATTTAGTGCATCTTTTATTGTGGTTCATGCAGGGTAAACTTGTCAATGTGAGTGGATTCCTTTGTCATTGGTATCTCGATATGATTATTAGGGTTGAATATACCATGTGCGAAGGATGTGATCGCAAGCCTGTAGGTCTCCAAATGGAGAAACATTACGCCCACATATTCAGTGGCGGGTCTTGACCAAAATAGTTGGGGGAGCCGAAATAATATTTTAATGCATAAATAAATATATAATATTATAGACTTAATTTTATTTTCGGTCACTCTTGTTTATATTATATATAATTTCGGTCCTTCATTTTTTCTGAGTAAATTAAGTTCTTTAATTTTAAAACTAAGTAAATTTGGTTCCTTTATCAGTTATCTTCCACATAAAACTCTTAAATTCTCATTTCCAATCTAAATAATTGGTTTATGCATGATGATTTTTTTTTAGTAATATTATAGACTTAGGCCTTATTTAGAAATACAATTTATTTAAGTGCTTATAACATAAGTTCTTATTTAATAAACACTTAATGAATAAGCTCTTAAAAAAGTATATTAAAATTGAAGAAGATGCAATGTACTTAAATTATTCATAAGATATTCTATAAGCGATCATGAGCTTAATGAAATAAGCTGAAAATAACTTATGAGCATGTGATAAGCTATTTTCATAAGTTTACCCAAACAGTTACATAAGTGCTTATGTCATAAGATAAGCTCGAATAATTAAGCTCTTCCAAACATCACCTTAATTTTATTTTCGGTCACTCTTGTTTACATTATATACAATTTTGGTCCTTCATTTTTTTAGTAAATTTAGTTCCTTAATTTTTAAAATTAAGTAAATTTGGTTCCTTTATCGATTGTATTCCACATAACACTCTTAAATTATCATTTGAATCTAAATATTTTGTAGTTTATGATGTTTGAAATATGAAATAATTTTAAAGGTTCACAAGTATTTTAATAGAAATTTAATAAAATTTTAAGGATTTTGTAGGAGTGAAATTAGGGTTTAAATAAACAAAAAAAATTGATGGATTTTTTTCAATTTTAGGTGAAAATGTGTTATTTTGATTGGTGAATTTTTTAACTTAATAAGATTCAAAATGATTTAATTAATTCAATATGTGGAGATGTTAATAGAAAGTGATAATTGGAGAGTTTTAGATTATAAGACAACTGATAGGAGACTAAAGTTTGCTTAGAGTCAGGATCCGTTGACACCATGTGTCAAACTTCAAGACTTGCACCAATTAATAACTTTTTTGTAGAATGTGAAATTGACAAATCCAACTGTTGATTTGCAAGTTCTTATAAAGTAGAATCAAGCTTATAAAATTTCATAAAAATAAAAAATTAATTGATAATTCATCAAACTAATTTATTTTAACTAAGTAAAAGTCCCACTGTTAGATAACATACCTGCGAATATACAAATTATCTGAAATTTGATATACATAATCATGAAGGTAATATAATGTGATTCAACGGTTAGATTGGTCAATTCACCTTCTACAAAAAGTTATTAATTGGTGTAAGTCTTAAAGTTTGACACCTGGTGTCAACGGATCCTGTTTCATTTGCTTAATATTAAAGTATAGAAACTTAATTTGCTCATAAAAACTTGAGGACATTGAGACGACATTCACTAAATAATATGTCATATTATGTGTTGCCCACCATCATTTAATAAGTTTAATAACCACATGAGATAAAATATTCACTAAATAATATAGCCAACACATTATAGGATAATAGTGTAATTTTTTTATAATTATATAAATAAGTATAATATATGAAAAAAGTTTTGAAAAAAGTTTGAGTGGGGGAGCCATGGCTCCCACTTGTCCCTTCTAAGGCCCGTCACTGCACATATTAGTTGAGGAATGTACTATGCCAAAATCAAGTTTGGTGAATTTTCTCAAAAAAAATGGATTATTGTGAATTATTTAGTGAAAAAACATTGGGAAATTAATTAAAATTAGAGGGAAATCCAAAAACTTAGGGAAAAATCATTTTAGTGTAAATGATGGCTTGGTTAGCCAAAGGTTACATTCTCGTGGTTATTCAAAAGCTCTGACATTATCGACTTTGCTGTGAAATTAATATCTTAATGAAGGTTCATACTCCTTTCCTTTAAGTATTCCACAAACAAAAATGATAAGTGGACATGAAAATCATATTTGTAGCTCACCAATTGAATCAAATTTTCCCCATATCTCTGGTTCACTTTAAAATGTACCAAAACAAGTTTGGTGAATTTTCTCTAAAAAGTTGATTTATTGTGAATTATTTAGTGGGAAATCACTTGGAAATTAATTAAAATTAGAGGAAAATCCAAAAAATTAGGGAAAAAATCAATTTAGTGCATCTTTTATTGTGGTTATCCAAGGTCAAACTAGTCAAGGTGGGTGGATTCCTTTGTCATCGGTATCTTGATATGGTTATTAGAGTCGAATGTACCATGTGTGAAGGATTGTGATCACCATACATGCAGGTCTCCAAATGGAGCAAGATCATGTCCACATGTTAGGGGAAGAATGTATTATGCCAAAAACCAAGTTTGGTGAATTTTCTCCAAAAATTGGATTTATTGTGAATTATTTAGTTGGAAAACACTAGGAAATTAATTAAATTAGAGGAAAAATACAAAAATTAGGAAAAAATCATTTTAGTGAAAATAATCGCTTGGTTAGCCAAGGGTTACATTCTCGTGGATATTTAAAAGCTCTGACATTATTGACTTTGCTGGGAGACCAATATCTAAATGAAGGTTCATATTCCACACACAAAATTGATAAGTGGACATGATCACCATATCTGTAGCTCACCAATTGAATCAAATTTTTCCTCATATCTCTGGTTCACTTTAAAATGTACCAAAATCAAGTTCGGTGAATTTCTCCAAAAAGCTGATTTATTATGAATTATTTAGTGGAACACACTGTGGAATTACTTAAAACTAGAGGAAAATCCAAAAAATTAAGGAAAAATCAATTTAGTGCATCTCTTGTTGGTGGTTCATCCAGGGTAATCTTGTCAAGGGTGGGTGGAGGTTCTTTGTTATTAGTATCTCAATATGGTTATTAGGGTTGAATATACCATGTGCGAAGGATGTGATCACCATGCATGTAGGTCTCCACCGTGATGAGGTAAGATATTGGCTCCCTGGCTTATGGGTCCATAAACATTTGTAAAGTTTTGTTGTTGGGGTAACACACACCCACTTAAAGAATCTAATGGAATGATCTAAATTAAGGAAACAATTAAAACAACAAACAATTGATAGATTAACTCCTTGGTTGGTTGTTGCATAAACAAGGTTTAAATTTTGGTGTTGAGGCAACATAGTCACCCTTTGGGGATTGTCTACAGCTACCACAAATTGAAGAACCCAATGGATTCATTGTCTTAATGGAGATAACTGAAAATTCAATAAGGCTCAAATCACAAAAAAAAAAATAACCAAAGCAATTCACAAACAACGTGTACAGTAGCCACAACCAAATTCACATCTTTGCTCATAATAAAGTACTTACAAGATCCCCATCATGGTGGGCTAAGATATTAGCTCCTTCACTCATTGTTTCATAAACAGGTATTGAGTTTTGTTGTTGGGGAAACACGACTTTCCTTTGGGGATTGTCGACATTAGCATCACTTGAAGAACCCATAGGTTCAATTTTTTGAAAAAAAAAAAAAGAAACAATGGCACATATGACTAAGAAAAATAGATTCACTAAATTATATTATGACCCTGCACTTACAGGCTACTTCACTGAATTATGTGCTGACCCGATTTACATTTTTGTCCTTCATTTTGAAAGAACCAGTACCTTTCCCTTTTACACTATGTATTATAGAAAAAACCATAATCTAAGTGCAAGCATACTCCTAAAGAAACAAATAAAAAGAAAACAAATCTAAAACTTCTTATTACATTATCTTTACTCATTCTTGACCTATTTTTAGATCCAATTTGTTGGTCATCAAATTGATCAATAGGATTTCTTTCTTTATCGTGCAATTGAATGACAAAAGTATGTTAAACAATTAGAACACTTTAGAAATACTACAAACAGGAAGATGTTAGTGTTTATAAAAAATTACATTTTCTTCTCCTATTGTGAAACCATCACCATCTGAATCTGAAGATTCACCATCCATAGGAACTTCATCATCCATGCAAAGGAGCCTAGGAAATTTCCTAGCTATGTGTCCAGTTCTATTACAATTTGAACATCCTCTCTTCCTTCCGTACTTTTTCTTGGATGGAGCACCTCTTGTCTTCACCAAAATAGGATCACCCACATCCTTAAAAGATGACCTAACCGTGTTGTTTGAATCCCCTTGATTTTATACTTATTAAGCAACTTAAAGATATCATTTAAAATATCATTGAAACATGTATTCTTCTCTATATCAATAATGCATAATCTATTACAAGCAGCAGTTGCAGACCCAAAATGGGCCTCGGACATGACATCTGAATCAAAATCATCCAATCGACTCGTGAAAATAATATCACTCTTCGTAGTTTTTGTCCACCGTTTGCAGATCAAACTGCTAGAATGGAGTCTATGTGCTCATTTTTCATAGCACATATAATATGAGCACATGGAATTCCACGAGATTCAAATAGTTTGCATTCACAAAATAAATTACAGTTCACAGTATCATAATCAACAACCAATTCACTTCCAATATTTTCTCATCTTCAATATTAATTTCTCACCATTTGTCACACGTTCAATAAAATTCAAGGTACCGACAACTTCAATTTCAGATTTAGCTTCCTTAAAAATCTTTTGGGTGAAAATTTTTGAAGCATCACACTCAATCTTGTAAAGAGAAGTGGTCAACACAAGTTCTGACAAAAAACACTTAAAATCTGCCATAAGCTTGTTGTTACTATATTCCCTCACCACCTGCTCAATTTTATGCATGAAGTCAATAATGCTACATTTGTTATTAGCATATGACTTGACAAGAGAGTTAACGGCTTCGCATTGTGAAATAGTCCTTATACAACCAAGAACTTGTCACGCAAGTATGCACTAGCCCACATATACTTGCTCTCATAGGTTTTGGAAACCCATTCGTTTTCTACAAGCCCGTGTTTCAAAACCATTTGCCGCAAAAAAAAAAATCTAATTTTTCCTGGGTAAAATTAGAATACATTGCAATCTTGAAATCCCCTAAGAATGAGGAATTCTTCACATTTTCACGTGCATTCTTATGTAAGTGCCACACACAGAGTCTATGGGTTGCATTGGAAAAACTTGCTTGATCGCCTCTCTCATAGCCCCATCACCATCTTTCACAACTTTAGGATGTTTATTCCACATAGCATCCAAAAAGGATTCTAACAGCCACTTATAAGTATCAATTGTTTCATCACTAATCAAGGCACAACCAAAGATAATATTGTGAATGATAATTGCAACCAGAGAAAATCACTAGAGGTTTGTTGTACTTGTTTTTTTGTAAGTGGTGTCAAATGCTAGAAACATCACCAAAGCACTGAAAATCACTTCTACTAACTTCATCTACCCAAAACAAATTCTTCAATTTACCATCACTTGTAAATGAATATGATGAATGCACCAATCCATTATTATTTTCCTTTCCTTGTAAATAACCTAATGCAATGCATACATCCCCATCTTTCATCTTCTCACGGTTTTTCCCACTAAAATAATTGTACATATCCTTTTTGGTAAACCCTAAAGCACTATACCCACCTTTTTGAGCCAACATATATGCCATAATGTGACAAGTCCTAACTCCATAGGAATGCAAACTGTCCGCTTGAGATTTATCTGTATCACCCATCTTGCGAAATGCAGGGATTGAGTGTTTATATTTTGGTGGACATAAATCATGATTATGAGTCTCCACAAAGGACAAGATTGTCCATTTTGATATCTTGTAATCAAAGTGTACTCTAAGCTTAGCTTGAAACCTAGTACGAATGATTGGCCTATGAGGTCATGTTAGAACCACAGGCAACACTAGAAAGGGGGGGTTGAATAGTGTTTTAGACATTTTTAAGACAATTTTGGAAATCTTTATTTTAAATCAATCACGTTAAGTGATCATTGTGCAAACCAATCTTAAGATCAGAGTTATTTTAAATACATGCGGAATATATGAAAGATTTAGGCTGAAAAACTTTCTCTCACACTTAAGATTGTTTTGATTTTAAAAACTTCTCTCAGGGTCTTCTGAAGAATATTACTAAGAGTACCTTCAGAACTACTTCTGAAATATTTTAGATGATCAGAGACCATCTATATCATGTGTCTGAACTGAGTTCCTGTTGGGCTCACTTCAGACAGATATTTCAGACAACCCTCTAAATATATTCTTCTATAATACATCAACCTACACTAGAGACGTTTTTAATGTTATGTTTGTATGAAAACTTGTTTTATTGAAATCCTTGAGTTAAGCGTACTTTTCAATCCCCAACGTAAATATGAAAACTGTAAGTAAAAGAGATCAAGAGAAGGAAAACTTAGACACAGAATTTATCCTGGTTCACCCACAACCCTGTGGGCTACATCCAGTCCCAGAGGCAAACAACACTGGCTTTTCCACTATCTGAAACCACAGATACACATATTAACCTCTCCAGGCCAATACAACAAGTATTCTTTTCTATCAAGCCTCTCCAGGCTCTACCACAAGTATTCTTTCTTCCACCAAGCCTCTCCAGGCTCTCGGACACTTAACTAAGTGTTGAGTATTACTACTCAATCTGCAGTTCTTTTTGATAAAATCTGAGTGTTTCTTCTAGCCGTCCGATGTGTTTATTCAACTTCCTTATGTTACATCTTCTGAAAATTTCTCTCAAATCTCCATGATTACTTAGAGAATCAGATGACTCCATATGGTTCTGAGTTGATGACGGAGAATTGTGTTCTTCTTTCATTTCTGCTGATATCCCCTTAGAATGTTCATATTTCTTTATAGTGAACAAGGGTGATGACTTCTGGTCAAAGAATCTTTCAATAGGAAATCCTTTATATTGAAGGATTTTCATAATCAGTGTAGTATGGGAAAGACTTTGACTTCTTCTAATTTTCTTCTCATCATATGATAGAGGATGATTCTTGGAAGATTTAGTCTCTTTCTTTTGAGAAGATGAATCAGCACAAATCTTTCCATGTCTGAGATGATGAATGTATCCTTCCTGTTGGGGAGAATACAACATTTAATAATTGCCAGCAGAATTCTGGGAATTTCCAGTAAGTTTGAGCAAACTGGTGTTTCAAGAGTTCTGCGACCAAATAACATTTGATCATGCATCTCTTTCTCTCTATCATTGATTTCCCAATCTGAAGAGAATTGTTTTCCGGTTGCTTTAACCCCAATGATTTCCTTCAGAACCTTGAAGTCCACTCTGATAGGCATTCCCATTACTGAAGTGTTTATACCACTTGTCTCTTCAAGAAACACTTCTGAGTTGTTCCAGAAATCTAGAACACTCTGCTCATGCCAGGGGAACGATGCCTCTTCAAGATAGGAAATCCAGCCAGCATCCTTGACATACTCAGAGATTTTTAGTCCTTCTTTGTCAAAGTCGCTTAAATTTACTCCCCTTGTGGGAATAATTCTTTCATCATACTTGCGTAGACTTTGAGCACATGAGATCGCTGATCTTGATGCCATTGAGATAGATTAAGATGAATTGGAAGGAAATTAACTGTGAGGTTCTTCTGATGATCTTCCAATCCTTTAAATAGGCAATCAAGCGTCGCTTCATTTCATGAAAGGAGCGCTTCCATCCACTAAGTAGTTATGGAGAGATGTGCATCGTGTCCATTGAGAGAAACCGGTTGATGATTCAATGATTCACATCGTGCCGTTTCATATTTTCAAAACAGTTATGACTAACACATACGACTCTTCATTTACTTAATTTAAAAAAAAACACAGTTATTACTTTACTAAGCATGTGTGACTCTTCAACACATATATTTAAATGAGTAAAGCATATATAAAATGAATCATAAATTTCACACAGTAAGCATAGTAGATCACATAGCATGCAGTGATTTATTTCAACACAATACATTCATGAAACAAGTATAGCATGCAAACATATATTTACATAATTTCAATAAAACAAATCATGCAACAGATTGATAACTATATTTAAAATTATGACTTAAATATAGATAGGAAAGATGTTACCCGTTTGTGATCTAGAGATAGATTCACTTTCCTTTTCCTGCTGCGTCCTATGCTTTAGCCTTATGAATAATGAGTATTGGAAAATGATTTTCCTATTCTCATTATCATTCTTCAGAGTTGCTTCAGCCTGGTGAGATTTCCATCTTCTGAGGATCTACTCCTTCTGCATTTGTTAGATGCTCAACCCGAAGGTGAGCTCTGATACCAATTGTTAGAACCACAGGCAACACTAGAAGGGGGGTTGAATAGTGTTTTAGACATTTTAAGACAATTTTGGAAATCTTTATTTTAAATCAATCACGTTAAGTGATCATTGTGCAAACCAATCTTAAGATCAGAGTTATTTTAAATACATGCGGAATATATGAAAGATTTAGGTTGAAAAACTTTCTCTCACACTTAAGATTGTTTTGATTTTAAAAACTTCTCTCAGGGTCTTCTGAAGAATATTACTAAGAGTACCTTCAAAACTACTTCTGAAATATTTTAGATGATCAGAGACCATCTATATCATGTGTCTGAACTGATTTCCTGTTGGGCTCACTTCAGACAGATATTTCATACAGCCCTCTGAATATATTCTTCTATAATACTTCAACCTACACTAGAGACGTTTTAATGTTATGTTTGTATGAAAACTTGTTTTATTGAAATCCTTGAGTTAAGCTTGTTATGAAAAGTACTTTTCAATCCCCAACGTAAATATGAAAACTGTAAGTAAAAGAGATCAAGAGAAGGAAAACTTAGACACAGAATTTATCCTGGTTCACCCACAACCCCGTGGGCTACATCCAGTCCCAGAGGCAAACCACCACTGGCTTTTCCACTATCTGAAACCACAGATACACATATTAACCTCTCCAGGCCAATACAACAAGTATTCTTTTCTATCAAGCCTCTCCAGGCTCTACCATAAGTATTCTTTCTTCCACCAAGCCTCTCCAGGCTCTCGGACACTTAACTAAGTGTTGAGTATTACTACTCAATCTAAGCTAGATGTTCGCTAGAACCTCTCAACTCAAATTCTTCTTGTACATAGAGATTACTGAGTACATACTCAGGATACAGTCATTACAAACTAAATACAAGGATAGACAGTGATACAAATGTTTGAATTAAGTACAATCCCTGTCTTTTCTATGAGGAATACATCCTCTGAGAGTAGGCTAACTAAGATATGAAATTAAGCTCAAGCCTCATTCTCCGATCCATTGGTTTCCATGGGCTACATTCTCACCCGTATCATTGGAATACCAAGGTATCTTCAAAGCTTCAAACCGTACCCAGTTTGATAGTCATTTGTACAGCATGATTGCCTTCCCGACAACCAACTTACTTGATCAACAGACCAACTGTACAATCTAACTAACTGACCAGCTGATCAGTAGCCCGATTGAGAATTAACTCTCTGATCAATTTTTGTTGACATTTTCATGATGTATTTAAGCTCGATTCAACTCTTGTTAACTGTAAGACACTCAGCCTAGTTAACACTTTTCATCCTGATTGATTTCAAGAACCTTCTTGAAAAACAATCCCAATTGATCCATCTTGGTTGATCATTCTGACCAACTTGGTTTGCAACAGCAGCTGCATGGTTGTTTCCAACAACCTGATTGAATCTTGAGGACAACAACAATGGCTTGATTGATTTTCCAACCAACCAACTTGGTTGTTCACCACACAACAACAACAGGTTGGCTCGACCAACATTTTCAAATTCAATCTTGAGGCTATTTATATGTTCTGCTTGAATATAGCCGTTGAAGATGTTTCATAATACCGTTGAGCTTTTGATGATGTGGCTCATATAGCCGTTGTGTAATAGCTTCTCAAACGGTTGCTTCTCCTTAAGCATATTGAGTGTTCAGAATACTCCCGTTCTGACACTTCTGTTGATGAGCTCTATTTTGAGAGATGTGATGATTATGTGTATTCTCTCTCTTGAATTCCTTTTGCTTTCTTGCATCTGTTTTATCCAGCTTGCATCTACTTGCTCCAGCTTGTATTATCTTGCATCTGCTTGCATCTGCCTTTATCTGATTTGTCCAGCTTGCATCTGCTTGCTTTCTTCTGCTAATTCTCTCTCTTGATTTTCTTCTGCTTTCTTCTGCGTTCATCTGCTTTCTTCAGATTTCCTCTGATTTTATTGAGAGTATATATGAGTAGGTATCCGTTGAATTTGTCTTTTTGCTTATTCTACATATACTCCTTTTTCATTTGCTCCTGACACCATTACTTCTTTGAATGAGATGTCTTGACCAATAGTCGTTGTTTGAAGATTCCTATTTTGAGATTTAGATAAAGATGTTGAATTGAATATATTTTATTCAAACATCTTCTTTGTTGTTTTTGCTTAGTCTCCTGAGCTTTTCTTCTGCCCTATTCCAGATTGCGCAAATGAAGAAATGTCTCGTTGAAATACTATCGTTTAGAGATAGCAAATAGTCTTCTTTTAATCCGTTGTGAGACACGCTTCTTGAAAGTTCTGACATAGTACAACGTTGGTGCTGCAGTAAAGCTGCCACCGTTGTTGCTGCGAATGCTGCGTTGTAGAAATTTCCTCAGTGGTGTATGAACTTTAAATGCACCAGGAAAAGCCTCTGTGTTTGTTGCCACAAATGTGTTCCAAAACGTACGAGCAGCAGAGACTCAGAAAAGTCTTTTCGCAAGGTTTCAGCAAAGATGCCACGTCATTACTAAAGCTTCAGACGGCTTCCAAACTTCAGACGGCTTCCAGTCTTCAGACAGGTTTTAGTCTTCAGACGGGTTCGAGTCTTCAGACGGGCTTGGCTCTTCAGACAGCTTCTTTTGCTTCAGACATGTTACGTACTTCAAACAGCTTCAATACTTCAGTCCGCTTCATCTTGTATTCATTTCTTCACTTCATTGTTGTTCTTCAGACAGGTGTATATTTGAATCTGTACTTCTTCGTATATCTTCTGCATTCAGTTCTTCAGATAGTCTTCTAAGTCTTCAATTCTTCAGATAGTCTTCAAGTCTTCACTTCTATTTTCAGTTGCTTCAACTCTGTTAAGGATTATTCTTCTTCAGATTCTGCATTCTCGTTCTTCTGATTCTGATCTTCTGATTCTGATTCTGTTCACAAAATCTTCTTCTTCTTCTAAAGAGTATTCCATCCTGAAACATAATTAACAAACCAATACCTTTCTCAGTAGAACCTGTTTATATAATCTAATTGGTTCTTTATATAATCTTATTTGTTCTTTATATAGTATTATTTGTTCTGTATATAATCTTATTTGTTAATCATTAAAACTAACGGATGTTAAGTCTTATAATCATGTTGTAAATACTTAAACTGATTTATAGACTTCACAAGTCTCTTTCTATCCAACCTTATAAAGTGCTTTTTATTTCTAAAACCCTCTCTGTTGCAAACCAATTTACGCATTATAGTATTGACTTTCACATCATGTTTTATATTATCTTTTCTTGCAACAAAGCCATGACACCTAGCATATGAATCATAAAATTTACATGCATGCTCTTCACTACAAAACTCCATACCTCGGATGTCATCCGCAGTTAGGTCTATTATCCTTTTATACGTTCATATGTTAAATCTTCGTCCATTGCCTCATTCTCATTACCCATATCAATGTTATCTCAACTATCACTTTCATCAGAACTATCATTGACTTTATCATTATAACTATCATTCGTATCTCATTCATCATCTAAATTAACAAATGATTCATCACCAAAATTTTCCATATGTAACAAATAATATTGCATATTAATCTATTTTTCCATATTTTTAAAATGACTTTTTAAAATAACATAAAATCTTGAAATTTGGAACCATAAAGACTACTTACAAAACAAACATATCTCAACTTCATTTTTCAAAATTAATAACAGAGTATTCCCATAGTGAGGATGACAATATACATAGCCATGCAATATGAACCTGTACTAAATAATAGGGACAATAAAATTTAAAAGAAAAAAACCATCATCAACTAGCAAATAGCAAACCAAATCAATAAACAAGATAATATAAAATGATGGCCTTAACCATGCATTCCATCACCTACCCTGTTGGCCACTTTATCTTCAGCCATACTCATAACTCCACATTTCTAATTTGGAACAACAACCATGATGTAGTAAACTAGGGAGAGGACAAATTAAATAATCAATTTTTTAACAGCCACAATACCCGCTCAAAAAACTAGTATCAAAGTCCTTTTACATTGCTGGAGCATAGATATATTCCCCCAATGCACCGTTAATCAATTAGCACACAGTGGTCAGTACTGGATGACTAGAAATATACATACTTACCAAGAATCATGAACATCCTAATTTATATACTTGAATATCTCTATAATAATGTATTTTATCCACACCATTTATCCAAACCTAAATGCTAGAAAATCCTAGAGATTTGCTCGAAATTATACTACATAGAAACAACTTTATAAAAAGATGTTTACTACTTTTTTTTTACATTTTATACCATTCCCTATCATATCAAGTTTTGAGAAGATGTTCATAACACAACCAAAATGCAAGCAAGGTAACTGAAATTTGAAAGAGATGATATAGACAATGCTAAAGAGGCATATTATTGTCTAATAAAAAAATGAAAAAGCTGAAGAGAAACAATGGAATGATGCAATGCCAAACAATTGATAAATAGAATATGAATAAAATACTAGATAATTTTATTTTAGTGAGTTAGTGACACTATAAATATTTTATGATTCAGCTCCAATCCCAAATATATGGCCCAATTAACCATCGACTAACTCTCAAATTTTAATATTCTTCATGGTGTGATCTAATTCAATGTTTACACTCAATAACAAGATTGGAGCTTGTGAAGAACAAAATCGATATGACAATACAAACATATGGTATCTAAATTACTTTGTAGCTGATAAAAAAGATACGCAAATCCACTAACAAAAATACCAGCGATATGAAAGACATTATATATAGCTATTCTTTTGTCCATATATTCATTGCGCCCCTTTAAGTCAAATAATCCCATCTAATTGTAACCATAAAACAACATGCATTCATAGAGTGTTATGATAAGATGAAAATAATGTACTTTATTGTATGTTGTCCAAATTAACAAAAGTGAGAGGTGTAGAAGAAAAAGGATTAATAGCTAAACAATTGATAGATAATGGTCAATATAAAATAACAACCAAATGCAGACTCAAAATTCAAAACAAAAATAAATAAATAAATAAATAAAAAGAATTACACTAACCTTAGCATTGAGAGAAATAGGAGCAAAATGACTTAGTTGCTTTTGTAGAGTCAAATTGCGTGCTTTAGTATTTTCTATGTACCTTCAAAAAACCAAAATAACCATATAACCAATGTCCATTATGATTTTCAACATTATGTATTTCTCCTTCACAGAGTATATAGAGTACTCAAGAATTTAAAGGAAAAATGAGTTTTAAGATACAACCATATGAAAGTAGGGAATATGGGTTTAAAGGAATTTTGTGCAGCTTGAGTTTGGAACAGTGGCACATATGTTGAGCAGGAAATTTCATTTGGAATAATATGTTCAAACCATTCTTTATATAGTTTTTTCTATTATAAGAAAATTTCAAACTATGCTACATATTTAAATAAAAGTTTAATTATATGAATGAATTTTAATTGCATTGGATGAAAATATATGTAATCTTATATAATTTTCTTTATTATTTATATTAAACAACTTACTCCTTTTTTTAATTAGCAAAATTTCATTAATGGGAGCACTAAGGGTGATCAAACCAAAAAATAACTAAAAAACCAAAAAATAAATTAAAATGACAGACCACCCCAATAAACTTTCCCCCAATACAAAGATACCTTATACCCCCTCACATACAAAGAAATAAATTACAAGCCCATCAGACTACATGAAAAGGAAAAGCAAACCGAGCGAGTTGCATGATATCAAAATAAAGACTAATGTCCTGTATACAACACATCAAATAAACAAACTGAATCCCCTGTGAACACAATTGACCAAAACAAAACTAATAGCCATCATGTAGCACTAGTAGAGCAATAGGAAATATTAAAGCAACATGAAAACAACAAGCTGAATCAAACTAAAACAGTAGAGCATCAAGTTAAAATCGACACTTGCAACATAAACTACTGATAGTAACTAACCCTGGCACAAAAATATTGCCAACCAGCTACCAAACATTACTCCTTTCAAAATCAACCAAACCAACAACATAGTCACATGATATCAAAAAACCAGCACAACTATAACAATTCTTCACCACACCAGAACAACACCCTTCAACGAAATTCAAAGATAGGTGCTTTTTTTGCTAAGAAAAAACGAATTAAGTAAAAGAAAGTACAAATGGTACTCCAACCCATATACAAATACAATAGACCAAAAGCTAGCTGGGACAACAAGATAAAATGTTAAAACAGATCCCAACATCTAAAATAATTGCCTACTATAATGACACTAAGGGAAATGAAAAGCACACCTAATAACTTAAACCAAAACGTAAACTGCCTACACCACAAATTGATAGCCTAAGCATTGCACCAGAGACACATAGAGCCAAATTCAAGGCTTAGATACTAAAATGGTAAAAAAAAGCTAAAACTCCAACATGAAGGTAATGCCAAATTGTAACTACTAGTAGGTGAAGATTGTATCAACATCAAGCAAGAAAGCTCCCACACATAGTAGCACAAAAACATCACCCAACCGCTAACACCCAACAACAACAAAAAAAAGTACCTAAAATACACAACCAGTGGCAAAACTGAATAATCAACAAATCATTCTCAAAACTATAAACAGGGCCATCAAAATAAAAAATTTAAAAGAGCATACCTCATGTGCTGTAAGCCAAGAAAAGAAGGAATAATAAAATGAAATTCAATTTACTCTCGTATGCTATATTAGTTCCCTTTACCAAATTTATGAAATAAATATGTTTTCCCAAAAATGCTACTATTCCATTTACTTTCTACAATCACCAGCAACACCAATCCACCGTGGTTGCTTATGTCCCATGCCATTACTATCCCCATTAATGTTATTGAAATAAATATATGAAATGACGACAAGATATGAATGTTTGTGTAAGTTTCACATGACCCATCGATTTTAAGAGCCTTATATCATTTGAAATGGTGCCGCAACATCACTCGGGTAACAATAAAGAGCAAGTAGATATGCAAAAGGAAAAGGAACCCAACATGAGAAACCATAATTTCACCCTAGCTCAATACCATAATTTCAGCGAAGTGTTTCATATCTTAAACAATTGCATGTATACTCTATGAGAATTTAACTTTTAATTTCACCCCAGCTCAATACCATTTTTGTATATCTTATCTTTGTTACATATATTGAATGGTTTTAAATTAATATTTCACCTTCAAAATCATGGACACAAAACAAATGATATTTGAAACATTCATTATCCATATGCTTCCTTATATATTCCATGTGAAAACCAGTCGTTCTTTAAAAATGTTACTCGCTAGCTTAGAAGATTGAGTTTCTGTGTGAGTTACGACACCATTAATCTAAACGACCAATAAGCACAGAACTAGGAGGAAGTAAAAAGACATATACCTGAACACAACTCATTAATCTAAAAAAGTACATATTGAGGTCTTTAACCTCAAATATTAGTTGACAATATGCCATTTTAAAGATAAAACTTTATACAACCATATATAGATGTCAGTGCTAAAATGTCATTCTTGATAAAACCATATAATCATGAAAAATAACTAAAATTTCATTCTTCTAATTTTCTGTTTCTCATTAAGCTGAGCTGACATAGCCAAGACCACAATGAATTGGTAGTTAAAACTAAAATCACGTCATAACCCCCTAATTTTATTCTTCTAATTTTCTATTTCTCAATACACCTATGTACAACACGCACCATCAATTTGGTTCAATCCATTCAGTTTAAAAAAATTGAAAACTGAACTTCATGGTCGAGATATGATAATTGAAGTTTGTCACACTAACCTTTTGCATGAATTAATCTATAACAACAGATCAACAAAGTTCCCCTTGTTGCATAATCTGGGCTATTTATATGGAAAAATAACAAAGATTAAGTACTTCTCTCGAATCCCTAATTACAAAAATTTCCAAAATCCAAAAAGTTTTATTATTTAATTAAAAATTTGAAATAAAAAAATTATCATTCAGATCATCAAAATAGGAGCTCAATTTAACTCAACACGGGTGCACGTGAGTGAGCACCGAGAAATTTTCAGTGTGCTTACAAATTCGATCGATACGAAAGTGGATCCGAAACAAGGAACTATTGGAAGAAACTATTCTTGCACATTTGCATCAAGAATATCTTGTTTATTTCACACAAGTTTATAGACTCAATTTACTCATAGTAATGAACTAAAACTCAACCCATTATATCAACATCATTCTACGTCTATAGGAAAAAGAAACTCGTTTAAATAATAAGTAAAAAATCAGCTATAATAACATGCACAAAATCTTGAAGTAGCATCCAAGCACACAAAAAAATGGCAGTCAAGATTCACACATTTGAAACTTAGTAGAATCTCAGTAATCAGTAGAAAGTAGAGCTCAAATTATTGATTATTTTGACAGAGATTTTAAAGCATTATAAGACCAAACCAAATTGAGTAAACATCATTACCAAAACAAGCATATGATACAACACCACCTTTGCTAACTTATTCTAGAGGGCAGAAACACTGTGATGTGCTCAATTAAGTAAACATTATAAGAATAACAATTTGTTAGTTGTAGATTTTGTTACTTCCATTTATTTAGGTTCTATTATTTTTATTATTAAATTATAGATAATGTCGAGCAGACCATACTCATAAATGTGACTGTTTCCCCTATTTTAAGTAAAACCCTATTTTTTTCTCAATTAGATGCTTAACACAACAGATTTTTTTTGCATGCAAAGAAATCATGACTCAATTTTAAACTTTGAGGTCTACTCCTTCGAAAATAGATTCACTACTTGTTGGTCAAATCCTTTGAAGAAGAATAGCTTCAAGAAGGGATTCTACTTGTTGGTCAAATTATTACTGACATCAGAAGGTAATCAATTAGTCAAAATACCGGTCAAGAATGCAAAAGTAGCGAAGAAAAGAAGTGAAAAACAGTCCCAAAACCCCATTTTATTCTCTGGGTTGGTGAGATCTTTATTCATCCCAAAACTCTATTTTCCATCTATTAGTAATTTTCTTAAAAATCAATTAAACGGTCTTAAGAGTTGAGACTTGAGACAACCCTACTTACCATGAATCCTAAGAAAGTTGGAGTACCCAAAAAAAAAAAAAACAAATATGAATCTAGAATGTAGACAGCAAAGGAAATAAATATACATAAATTAAAAACCTCGAAGGTTGCATCAACGAAAGATAAAATCCGCAGCGGGCCAAAATAGTAGACTTTTTTTTTTATCAAATATGAGTATGTAAAAGATATGGAAACACAATTAAGAGGTTCACATTTAGCGATGGTAAAAATAATTTTATCGCAAAGTTAGGGGGAGATGGGTACTTGGGAAACAAAAGCTATGCTGCAACTATTTTGCCCTTCGCCTTCAATTGCAAAGCTATGTCGCAACCATTTTGTCCTTCATGCTTCTGCCCTCCGCCTTTAATCACAAATAGGGGTGGGAAAAGGCCAGACCGGTCATCAGGGGCCTATTACCCGGCCTATATCAGGCCTAAGCCAAGCCAATTTATTAAATAGAGCAGGCCAAGGCTTTTTCAAAAGCCTATATAGCAAAACAGGTCAGGTTTCAGGCTATCGAAAAAGCCTTTTGAGCCTATCAAGCCGGTCTAATTAACTAAAAATAAATAAAATACTAATATTTTTTATATTACTATTATTATTATAAAGATTTGTTATTACTTTTCTTTATATCTATATACTTATTAGCTTGTATAAACATTTAAGTATGTTAAAAACTTGAACCAATAAGTCTATTCATATATATGTTTATGATATATTCAAGTACCTTACTATAAAACAGGCTTTCAGGCTTTGTCAGACTTTAAATAGGTCAGACTCAGACCATAAAATAAAGCCTGTGTCAGGTAACAAGCCAGACTCAAGCCATGGATTTAAGGTGCAGGTCAGGCTCAGGCATGGGAAAACCTAACTCGGCTCGGCCTATTCCATCACAAAGCTATATCACAACTATTCAGCCGCTTTGTAACTGTTATCCATTGAGCAACGAACTTCAATTGCAGGTATAAACTTTGTTCCAAATGAAATAAATTACAGCTGGACGTGAGGTTAAAAATTTTTCACATAACTTAAAAACTCAAATTTTAAAAATTAAAACACTATCCTGCAATTTTAAAATATTAAAACTAAACAAGGAAAGTATCAAAAGTCCAAAACCCTCGACATAATTTTTTTTCCCTTTCTTGATTTCTCTCCATTACAAAGGAAGTGTAATTTTCTCTTCGAAATCACTGCTCACGTGTTTATTTAACACTCTTTTTAAACCGAAACAAACACAGTAATAATTCAAATTGAAGGACAAAACAAGAAAGGAGGGTTCTTGACATAAAAATTATCCCCCGAGACCCATTAACCATAAGAACTGATTACAGAGTCCCCCGACACCGGAGTCTTTTAGCCATCAACTTTCATGTGTCCACTAATAAAGAAATCAAACTAAAGAGCATACAGTACAATCATTACCCAACAAATATTGTGCTTATCAAGTCTACACCACCGTTTTCTTTTAATAAAAAAGAGAGAGCAAACTTCATACCCATTTATCGCACCATTTACATAATTACTATTTTCTACATACTTGGATTAGTTACACGATCTTACTAACTTTAAATATGTCTTGCCACAACCATATGGCCCAGAAAGTCTCAAAACACAGAAAGCAAGGTCACTCAGAAGCAAATTATGTAAAAAGCAAAGCTCAACTTAATCAGAATGAGACGATTCTGATTTTTGTTCTTCAGAGGCTGCTTCATCTCCTTTCAAATTCGCTTCACCCTGTTTAAATGCCTTAGCTATCTCATCAATGGGAATCAAAGGTAAATACCCAACGAAACTGTAACCCTTATCAGTCATGGCCTTAATTATATGGTTGTACTTTTCAGAGCAGTGAGCAGCAGTGGGAACTGCCATCTCTGCCACTGCATGGAATGGTGGAAAGTGGTTGAGGCCAGTCCATAACTTCACTGAATTAATAAGCAGAAAATGCTTTGACTCTGTAGCAACATAATCTACAGCTGCTCGTGGCCCTCGAGATTGAGCCTCACTTACAACTTTCCCCGCCTCATTTGTTGCTTTCTGAATCAAAGCTTTGGCTTTGTTCGCAAGCTGCTTAGCAAAAGGAGGAGCATGCTCATCAACCTTATGAGTAGCTTCATCCACCTGCCCAAATCATATGCTATTAGTCTAGTCACAAATAGCTTAAAAGTATACTGGATGCATGTTTTAAATGTGTATTTGGATGCATGTTTTAAATGTGTATTCAGACCAGCGTTATTATGACCAACGTTATTATGAGTAGTAGTGTGTGAAACATGATTTAGCCTAATTCACATTTGAAACATGATTTTAACACGTAATACAAATGCATTTAGTTAAGGGGCTACATCTAACAAAGAATTCAATTCAAGCGAGGTTTTAAGGCAACAAAAAGTGGAGTGATGAAAAACAGCAAATTCTGTTTTATTCATTTGGCTAGCCAATGAATCAAGGAAAACCTTCCCAGCTTATTCTGTTTATTCATTTGGCCACCCTGAAGAATTTATTGATTTCAAATCAAGATATTTCTGTTCACTAAAATACTAGCATGAAGTTTTTTTATGTTTTGTAAGTAAGTAATTGCCCAGAAATACAATATATTTTTATCTGTTAATAGCGAGCAACCAAATCCTTAGCTATTTAAGAAAAAAACACTTGATCTCTGTCAAAAAAAATAGAAAAAAGGCATGGACATAAAAAGTAGCAAGACAATTCAAAATCACAAGTTGAGTATGAATTATTAACAAGCTTTCCCCAATTTTGCCATGTCCCTATAAATCAGATCCATGGGAGAAACCAGAAAGGTACAATACCATACAAATAAAGCATAGATTTTTATCTAAATGAATGAAAGTCAAAACGATCGAAAGGAGAGAAATACCTTGTTGTCAACAAAAACGAGGACATCATCTGGAACGCCCTTCAATTTGTTGTAGACAGGACCAAGAACGGTGGTCACAGTGCCCTCCACCGTTCCAACAGCGGATCTCAAAGGCCCAGAGTTCTTCTTTGCGTACTCATACAGATTTGACACAAACACATAAGTTTGAATAGCAGCAATCCTCACAAACCCCAGGTGTTTTAGCTCTTTGTTCTTGCTCTCAGCCTTGACCTCTATCTACAAGCATAAACAAAAATCACAGGTTTAAATAATTACAATCTCCACTCCATAAAAGAAGAAGAATAAAGCAAAAAAAAAAAGGAAGATTAAGAAAAGCCAAGAATATGTAAACAACCTCGTTGGTGGCCATTGCTTTGTCTGTGTTGGAATTGCCCGTTACTAGAATCAATTGTAAAAAGTGGAGAGTTCAATTAATGTGTATTAGAGATGAAAGAGGAACAATTAAACTTAAACTTCGAAGGCACACAGAATGAACAGAAACCACGGTTGGGGGTTGGATTGTGATTAACTTTGGGGGGTCACAGCACAGAGAGCTTATTTATCATCTCAATCTCATCCCACGGCACAATATGAATCCAAAACACACATCTCCTTCTTCCTCAAGGGAGGTAGGGTCCACGGTCAGACCGACTCCTAGGGATCTTTCTAGGCCAAACTAGCTATTTCCAGAAGCCACGTGGCAATTTCTCTGAATTTGAGAACCTTCTTCGGAGTAGAGCGAATGGGATGCCACGCCATACGTATTGATTTTGGACCCATATTTATGACAGGATTCACAAACAAATGGTCGGAGTCAAAATCAAATAAGTAATCAAGCATTAAATTTAATTTAATTAACTTAAAAAAACCACAGGATTGCAATTGATATTAAGAAAATTAAAACCAAATGTTTATAGAACCAAGAATCTATAAAACTAGAATAAAATTGGATTACATTAATGATCTGATGGAGTCATGGAGAGGTATCCTACAACAGGGATATAAATAGAAGAAAAATCCAAATATGTACTCGTATTTCCCTTTTCTATTTCTCTTTTTTGTTTACCAAACAGTGTAAGGAATTAGTTATAGACTAAGGGTATGTTTGTTTTAAATTCTCACGTAACAAAATCATGGTTTTACAGAATTGATTTTAAATCACATCCATTCAAAGTACTTCGTAAAGTGTGCATTGTTCATCTCAACCATTCATTTCAAGAATCAATTCTACTCAACTGTAAACCAAACGGACCCTAAATGTGTTTGTTTCACAATTTCTAAGGTGAAATAAGATCACAGGCAGAGTGATGTTACAAATTATAAAATATCAGTACTCAAATTGGAATTTTCTTTTCTTGGTGCTTCAAATTGCTTTTTTTGCTATTATGGCACTCAATTTTAAGTTCTCATCTCTCACGGGTTCTTCCTTCCAATCATACCTTGCTAATCATGGGTTCTTCCTTCCAATCAATTTTAAGATTCGAATGAATTTTTAGTTAGGGATAATTAGTAATTGCTTAAATTATTATACTCTATGGCAAATCGTGGGCCCGGATATTGAAGTGGAAGATGAGATCAGATCACTACAACGACTCCATGAACCTAAAGCGGTGGAGTGGGACCACTTTGATTAACTAAATTTTGTGTAAAAAGCCATGAAGAGTAACTACATTACTTGGGTGAGCCAATTACATAAAAGTCGGCCAGGAAAGCAGACCATATATTTTCTACATACGCATTTCCTTTGTATGCTATATGACAGTGTTTAAGATGTGTGGAAGTCAGATTTTGTTATTATTATCCACAAATACTGAGGTATCCAGAATTCAGGTTGACGGAGCCTGAGATCTCTGACGCTTCATATTTTGATGGATAGGCTCCTTGACCTGCAAAGGAAAGAAGGAAAAGAGTAGAAAAATGCTCTCACAATGCACAACATGCCAAATTACACAGGCTACTTTCCATATTGAAGAAAATGTAATGTCATCCTAAGGAATAAGGAAGCCATGGTATACCGCGCTTGTTTTCCTTGGTCGCTTGTCCTGGGAGGACCTACTGCAGATAAGAGTATCAACTTCGTCACCTTGATTTGCAATTTTATTTCCATTTGCTGTGCTGTTTTCTTTTCCTGGTGCAAAACTCTCTCTTGAAGCAACTGGCTGTGATTCCAGAATAAATTACATCATCAGTCACATGCAATTGCAAACATTCAACAACAGGGGACCAGCGCTATCGATCATAGAAACTGGAAACTATATCAATATAACTTGCCTCAACCCTGCTTGTTGGGGTGCTCCCGGGCTCTTTTGCCTTTGATATTTGCTGTCCACTCCTGGAATCAGTATAATTTGTATCAGACGCTACTTTCATTCGTGTTAAATCAGATCCAATGGAGTGGAGAACACCACATGTGGACACGTTCTGGTTGTTTCCTGATCACCGAGAAAGCATTGGTAGTTGTAAGTTGACTATGTATCGATATCAAAAAGCTGCAGATTTAGTAGGAAACGAAATATTAACGGCCTTAATCCTTTACCAATTACACGGAAACTAGTTTGTTTGGACTTGCTATTTGGTTCACAGTGATCAACATCCTATAAAATTTTAAAACGTTAAATAGGTAAACTTAGATGAATATATATATGTTGATATAAACCCCAAATGCTCCGCAGTTATTACCATAGCTTCAGCAGCACCTAGAGCTTTTTGGACCTCAATGAATTTTCTCTCAGTCAAATCAGAATGAATCACACGTTTCCCTGACATACCGAAGATATTAAAAATAACCCCGAAAATAATTAAAAAAAAACAGAAGGATTATTCTCTGATAGTTAATTTGATACCTAGTCTTTTGCTGCCTTTAGGTTCAACAAACCCATCCCGAGTCATTTTATCTATTATCTTTCGTGCTGCTGTCTGGTTTACTTCTCCCTCAAGAAAGCTTTGAAGCTTTGTGACTGACACATATGTCATTGGAAGAGCATGATAGAGAGCCTGAGATGTTTATACCTAAGTTAGGATATACAACCAAATAACTCCTATTGTAACTTGTAAGGCAATAATTTAAGAGATCCATGATCATATATCATCTCGTGTACGGACTACAGAGTCCATTCTCTCACTCTTCATATGATGCAGGGTGTCAATTGAGTAATAAATAAGATTTCTTTGAATATGATTTTAAATATTCGCATCTTGCACCACTTATTGACTTATTTCGTTCATTCTCTAGCCCTAGTTCGAATACTAGTATACTTTACTTTGTTCCAAGAAATATCACTTTTATACTTGAGCAGTTGAGCATTAGTTTTGACTTATATTCAGAAATATAAAACAAAAAGGAGGAAGAATTAAAACTCACTTTCATGTATAAGCGATCTTCAACCTGGAAAGCTCTGCCAACTACTTGAGGCATTTGACCCTCAATTTCTTCTTTCACGGTGGTGAACTCGAATTCAGTTTTCTGACAGTGCAATCCCATCATAAATAAACAAAAAAAAAAAAGAAAGGAAGGAAGGAAGGAAGACTAATAGAATTCAAAGAAAGGGTTTAGGTCAATTGAGAGAGAAATCAACCTTGTTCTTATTAATGGCGTAGGTGTCGTTCCCTGTTTTTGATAGCACACTTTCCATGACAAGCTTGTCCATGATCTCTGAAAAACCAATCAAAATCAAGCAAAAGAACAAAAGAGTTTGCAAAAGGGATGAAACCTGGAAAATGATAATTAACCTTTATACCTTCAATTAGAACCTGCAAATAAAAACAATTCAACTGAAATTATATTTGACATAAGATAAGGAGAATAGGAACTAAAATTGCAGTTTAGATCATAATCTATAAAAGGCCAACCAAAAGCATAATCTGAACAGCAGTGTTTTAATGATCAGGGAAAAAAGTACATACCATTGATATGTCTGGAAAATTTGATAGAACGTCAGTGAGCTCAATAGTATCAAGGTGACAACAGTTGATCCATTCCTTGACCCGGACTAGTTGTTGCTCATCTTCCACAGGATCCTGTGTATTGTCTGAACACAGTAAAGATAATCAAATATTCTGAGTTACAACCGTGAATTCTAGTAATTGAAATAACAACTATAATATATAGAACTAAAACAAATGTCTAGAGCCGAAACAGAGAATGCCGAAAAATGTCATCCACGTCCACCCATACCAATATCTAGCAAGAAAGCAAAAAGAGTAAAAGACCTAATTTACCTTCATCAATCATGCCATTATCTTCCTGTGCTGGCTGTTTCTCTGTCATTGTTTACTTGTTAAAATAAAACGAGGAGAAAATGAATTAAACTGTGCAGCATTAAGAATGGTGAACCTAATTACCTATGGGAGCAACTATATATTGATCCCCTGGAGAATGATCAACCTGAGGATTGTAAAATATCAAATATAAGTAACAGTCTAGGATCACTTCAATGGTTTATGGCAGTTAGTTTCAATCACAAAAGTCTTAACAGCAAAGGCTTTTTCAAGGTCATCATTTACCTCACTGTCAGTGTCATCATATTCATCCTTTTGCATGGAATCATCACCAGTGCTCATATCCTCTTGGATTCCCTCATTATCATCCTCACAAGGGTCAAGCACACTCTTCACCTATAAAATGGAAGAAGAAATCATTGGCAATAACTTTTTAAATAGACTTAAAACTTGGTTGTTAACACGGTATCCTTCCATTACCTTCAGAGCTAATGCAAAATGCTTGCTGTTTACATTCCCGACCTCCATTTTCAATGGATTTTTCGCCCACGATTGATGAGCTTCTTCTTCTGTGCAGCCCCTGAAGAAAGGAGGCTCATAATCGGCTGGCTGCAGGAAAAGACAAGTATATTGTGAAATCGCCCTGTATAATAAGTCAGCGCTGTGGCATAACAGAAGTGAGAAAGTTCAAAATGATCACCACTTGCATAACAAAGCATATGGTCATTTTGTATCAATGTCATTAAACATTCCCAATTAAACTAAAACCTAGTCGCACAATGCATTTCAAGTCTGGAGTCTAGACAATTCAGCAAGTTCATAAACAATTTATAAGGAACTGAGATTTGCTGTTTCATGTTAAAGAACATACCGTCACATCATCATAGTAAAGAAGCTTCATCAAAATGGTACGCTGACAAAACAATAGAAATCAGTTTTTGAAATGAATGTAGGAACTGCGAAGAGTGAATAATGTGATGATATCAAGCGAAGCATTTGAATTCATTCACCTCTTCTGGCATTTTCTCCAGAGTTCTCATCAACTGAACTAGAGTTCGGATCATTTTACAAGCAGAACTCCTGAAGAATATATCACACACAAAATATTAATTAATTAGCGAGATATCATGATAAGTGCATTTCATATTTAAATTATATTTTCTTTTATGACCGACAACAACCTCATCTGCTGGGGAGTAATATCCGTGGTCGAGTTATGCTTGAAGGTTCCCCCTTGCTTTTTGTTTCCAGTGCGGTTAATATTCATGGAGACCTCTTGTTTGTAAGAATCTGAATAGCTAAAGGAAACTGCAGGACAAAATTAGTTATATTCATGAATACTCCATAAGTGTCTCAAATTAAATTTAACTGGAATCCACATTTTGCCACTAGCATATAGCAGTCATTCTAAAAGTAATAACTAGGTGGCATTCTCTGCTTGTTAAAACTATAACCTACATGCGGCACTCAATTAACTACAGTTTCCAAATTCCATCGTATTCTACCGATCAAAATTGCAATCAGATATGTCAAAGCCTTACATGCATATTCCTCAATCATCGGTCCATCTAATGCTTCGCACACACAGAATAGAAGCGTTTTCAGGTATTTCTTCTGTAAGGCATCGTATACACCTGCAAAGGAAGTAGAGTAGTAACAGATCAAACACGCGTTGCAAGAAAGTAAAAAATCTCATCCTAGAAGTTCAGCCAGATAATAGCATAAACGTGCCTTTCTCCATCCAATCAATCAGCCTGCGCGACTCAGCATCCACTGGCATAAGTTTTTTGATCTTCATCTCTAACAATTCAAACATACTTTTAGTTGAAACTCAACAAAATATGTAAGAAGATTCAGTGAAAAAAAAATTAAAAAAGCAAGTGGACGTAGCACTAAAGACTAGTTTTACTTACCTAACGCGGGAACAGACTTATCATTGAAGTACTTTTCAGGAAACAGTCCTCTGATATAACTGATATTGAATATGGCGATTCGGAGCAGGTTCCTCGTCTGGCAAATGAAATTTCAAATTTCAGAATCTGGATTCATGGTAATAAGGCCTCTCAGATTGAAGAAACAGGTGGATGAACATTTCTCCATGTAAAACAAACAAAACTTCATATAGCCGAGATCACATAATATCAGAAATAGAAATATTCAAAACAATTATGTACTGAAATTAAAGAACAAGAAATTTCGCTTTTAGATCTCGCCTGATCCTAATGATGATAAATGAAGCTAAATAGTAAGTTTCTTCCAAAGATGAATCACAATAATTTTACTGAACAAAAAATCTTCGGCAAATGAGCATCTCTAAAACTAAAAGCAGAAGAAATTTAAACTCTACTGAAAGCAATAAATGATCAACATAAACTAGAAATGAAGCTGTGGAAGAACAAAGAGAAAATTCAAACTAAATAATTTTCAGATCCGAATGATTTCAGGAAAATCAGATTAAAATGTGCGATATATGAAAAGTAAATGAAGTTGAACGGTAGTTGAGCACCAGAAGAAGTGAATCCTGCTCAGTGATTTCAGCTTCCTTGACTTTCTGTGCCACAACCTGAATGAACGAAATGGAATATTAAGAAGCCGTGGAAGAGAGAGGAAGAAGATGAAGAGGAAGGAATAGAAGATTCGATGAGCCTTCTGGTCTCACCATGGTAGTTGAATTCGAGAGACAAACTCAAAAGCGAAAAAGAGTGCAGAGAACTCTGCGTTCACTTGGTTATAAAATTTTGAATCAGCAGAATGTGGCGGGAGGGGGTGAAAGCCAAAGAGTGATATTTATAGGCCGAATATGATGTGGCTAGGGGCCAAGATGCACCACCACGCACGCAAGTTGGCACAGCCGTTAGGGTGCTGAAAGTTCGTTCAGGTGCTGTTATTTTGAATGGTGCTGTTGAATCTGATGATTGTCAGTTGGTCACGCAAGTTCGGTGAGTGAATTGGCGCCAAAAGGAAATAGAGAAACTGTAGCCTCTACTCTCATTTTTGTTTGTTGAGTAAAGATCCTCTCCATTTCTTTAAGAAATGGAGATGTCCATTTGATGAAATTATAGGATGACACGTGTTTTTTAATCTTTTGCAAGTAATGGCATTTCATCAATGCTTGAGATTAATTAATTCAATTCAAAATAACAGTAAACAATTAAACGTGATAGATAGTCTTCCACCGGTTCCTTTTTCATTTTTATTTAGCAGTAGTCTTTCACTTGTGCATTGCATGGTCCTTAATTATATATAGGGATGAATATGCATTAAGTAATTTTTTATGACTACATGTAGAGTAAGTAATCGTAGTTAGGAAAATTAATTAATTATTTAAATCAATAATTTAAATTGTTCTAGAGGTAAATATACCTCGGCCCATTAACCGGCTATATTTTGGGCGCGTATGCTTATAACTCGGTGAAGTGCGTCATTACACTGACTGAAAACAGTTACAACTAAGTAACAGATTTTCCCGCCACATTTCCTCTATAAATACATTGCGGGAGGCCATTTTCAGGTACGCATTATTCATTATTACACATTGAATCTCCCACTGACTTGAGCGTCGGAGTCCCTGCAGGTACACCCTGCCCCGCCGTGCTCCACCGTGGATTGCAAGGAGATTCAACACCTTCAATCAGAGAACGCCGCGAGGAAATTCTATACGAACATTGGCGCCGTATGTGGGAAACGAGAAACACTTCTCGGATCCCATCATCTCCAAGAATCGGATTCAAGAACCTTCAAGACTATCTTCACGAAAAGGAACTTGGTTCATCTTTTCAGTTTCATTTGGTTCGTGAACATTTTCCTCTAGGATCGTGGCTGCTTCTCCGGTGAACAATAGCGCCTCTGCTGGCTCCGCCCTCATTTTCCTGGTAAGATCGCATTTCATTATATATTTCTCTTATATCTAGCACGTGGAACCTCTCGGGATTTTCTTGGATTTTTTTTGTTTGTTACGGCACTGGAAACATCCCGAGAGATGCGTTTGTCGTCCGAAACTGAATTCCAAGATTTACGAACGCAAATGGATTTATGATAATTGTCAGAATTTCTTTAATATTTTCGTGAGATAGATATGCTTTTGGCAATATATCAGTTCTAAGGATTGATAAAATGGACTTTCCGAGACAACTCCGGGATAATTGTGAGAAACCGACATAGTAAACAGGAAGTTTCGAGATGCTACCTCGGATGAGCTCAATCATTGACTATGAAACCCGAACAAATGCTCTGAGACGTTACGATCTAGTACTCTCTGCTTGAGCACGTTCAGCGTTTACGACCACAAGTTACAAAGTTTTGTTATTCAGCCACATGATTACGAAGGGGAAAATTACCCACAAAGTTATCTATTTGTTATTTGGATACTCTCAACTCACTGAAGATGGCAATGAGAAAAATACATATAAGCTCGTTATGTAGCTAGGTTGGTTCCTAGATGATGATCATAATAGTGAAGCCGCAGTTGTTGAATTTGAATAAGATAATTCCGAGATCATGCGTTGGAAGCAAATGCCGGAAAATCCGAGATACATTATGTTTCCAAGATATATAATTCCCGAGATAATACAGTCCCTCGGATCTGTAAACCTTGGCGCCTTCTTCTTCGAGCTATACAACTGTTATATAACGCAACAAACACTTCTGGTACCAGATTACAGCCCTCCGTTTGGTTGGGGAAGCGGCGCGTTATCTCTCCGATAGCGGTGGTCACGCACACTGCTCACAGGCGGTGATGTTGATGTCGCCGCAGCAGAGAAGGATTTCGTTGACGGCATCAATGGCAGATTACTACGTGAAAATGAACAGAGATCGACTTGAACAACCTTTGATAGACCCGAGATATCACCTAACTCCGGTTGAAGCACTCTGCTCTTGTCATAGCGCACTCCTCTTGTCACCGCACTGAGTTTACTAAATTTAGAGGGAGCCAAAAACGAGTTAATGGGAATCAGGGTCGCTTAACAAAGTTGTTATGATGCACATCAGAGTTGGGAGTTTTAATCTGAAAACACTTAAAATCAGATTTGATTACCCCTGCAACCTTGATTGTTTCCGAGCTGAAATTCCGAAGCTGCGCCATTCCGGGATATGATTCTGAAATGCGGGAATTCTTGGATGAAAGTCCGAATTGATGAAATCTCCGAAGTGCTTTCTGAAAGCTATTAATGAATTATTGTTTATGGTCCAAGATGAGCACATTCCGTGATGAGGACAGTTAATTCCGAGTTGAAAAAGGTGGCACGTGGTCGCGATAATCGAATTGTCCATGCTCGGGGCTTTGCATTTGTCATGACATTTTCGTCGACGGTGGCATTTCTCTGGAAATAGCCACAACAATTACATCTTTTGTATTTATATGGTTCCGCCACTCCGGCGTCTCTTTACGTCGGTGACCTGCACCCCGATATCTCCTATGACCAGCTGCATGATATGTCTCAGAATTCAAGAGGCTCGCATCCGTTCGCATTTGCTGGCGGCCCATGCAGGTCGATAACTAGTCGAAGATTGTAATTTCCTGAAATTAATAATACATTCTGAGGTTGGCACGTAATGTTGAAGTTTGATCTCTTTCGAGACGTGTTGACTCTGTTTTGAGATGTCCCATGGAGCAGCTAGTTCAATTGCCCGAGCAGTAGTAACACCATCATTGACTACTTTTGAACTACCAAATTTATCTAAAGACAACATTCCTGTGTTGCTAGTTGAACCTTCTACTCAAATTCTGTTTGAGAAAGTGCAAAATGGAATCGGAGGAAATAGCGTTGACCGCAGCCGTGATTAAATTCGAGATAGTAGTTTGTTTGCAAGATTGATCACCTCGGTCATAATATGCCTCAGATATAAATAGTTCCGTGATCAAGTGAAATAACCAATGATCATTGGTTATTTATCATAATGACCATTGATGCTTTCCAATACATTAGTTGTCGAAGTCCGACTATGGATTGATAAAGTATATCCTCGGAGTTTGCAAAATGAATTGCAAGTATATGCCGGTTTAATTCCGAGATGCCCCCAGTTTGGATTGCATTATCAGAACTGAATAAAATTCCGAGTTGCCCTCCTAGAATTTCGAGTTAATTAATTCACGCATGCATTTACATGCTTTCCGGATCATTCTGAGCTGGCACGTCATTTTATTCCGAGATGATCATGACGAGAATCGTGTGCTTACGCGTCTGTGCCCAGAACTGGGACCCAAAGCGGAAGTCCTCTAACTTCACCTCAGGCCGTGTTTCAGCGTACGACATCTACATGTCAAGGACAAAGTCCATAGTTTCCGAGTTGAATTTATTGGAGTGGCCGAGGATCCTCATGCCATTATCATTGCATTCAAAGACACTAATGAACGCAGTTTACAGAACTGGATCCAAGATTTATATTGGAAGCAACATGATATAAATTAACCAGGCATGGATGATGCAGTGATACAATGAGAGCTTCTTATAATTTTTACCCTCGCGATCCGGTGTCGCACACCGTCCACATTGCCTTCGTGGCGTATAATAGCAATTTTCCTTCTGGGGTGATTACTGAACCAACTCCATTTGCTTTCCGAGGTAATTTGTTTGAACACGTTTGTCATCTTTAAATACCAAGTCGGAATTATGTTCAAATGATATTTGAATTCTAAGTTGGAATTACATTCCAATAATACGTTCCGCGGTTAATACATTCCGAGGATAATTACATTGATAGTCAAGAATAAATACATTCCAATGAATTATCAAGGCTCAAGTGGAGTTTACGCATAAGTCGACTAGGGAGAATTAATTCCGAGATCATTCCAAGTTCGTGATTAATTGATTCACAGAAGTGGAAGCTACAAGCCAAAACTGTTTCATTTGAATGGAATTATTTTATGCGAGATGGTTCCGAGATTCCCCGGGACGGTTACAAATTCCGAGAGAAAAATATTATGTCCACTCTTCAGCTCGGACAGCGCGCTCCGACTACAAATCTTGTCTTCTATATCCAGCTCGGATTTATGATTCATTTAGATCGAGTTCTCAAATGGTTTACATCTCGAACATTTTAAGGTCTTCACACCTCGAGAGTTAGACTGCGTTTCTTGCATCTCGGACTTCTTGTCTTATATTTCGGGCTTAGCCCCGCGACGGACCCAGATACGATTGATGATCTTGGATACGCTCCGAGACATTTCGGGCTTAGTCCCTCGACGGACCCGAATACGATTGATGATCTTGGATACGCTCCAAGACATTTCGGGCTTAGTCCCTCGACGGACCCGAATACGATTGATGATCTTGGATACGCTCCGAGACATTTCGGGCTTAGTCCCTCGACGGACCCGGATACGATTGATGATCTTGGATACGCTCCGAGACATTTCGGGCTTAGTCCCTCGACACCTTGGGCTTAGACCCTCGACGCTTCGCGGATACACTCCTCGAGCAATCTCGGGCTTGTCCCTTGAGCATTTCGGGCGTAGTCCCTCGACTATCTCGGGCTTGTCCCTTGAGCATCTCGGGCTTAGTCCCTCGAGCATTTCGGGCCCAGTCCCTTGATTATTATATTTGTTTCTCGATTTACTTCGGATTATGTTCCTCATCTCAGTCTCAGTTCTGTGAGACCCCGGATATCCATGTCAGACATAATTCCTTGGCACCCAGAATTATCATCTCAGACCCAGTTCTTTGAGATCACAAATTGCTTATTATCGTCTCAGAATCAATTCCTTAAAAGATACATCAATATCGACTTCAGCAAATGACTTGTACCGACTTAATATCAACTTGGGGGCATCTCTTCTGACACTTTGGGGCCGACGTTGTTCCCGGATTTAACAGATGTGAAGTCGTTATGCAAACAATCTGGGCTTGATCCCATGTTGCGCTGAAATCAACCATCTTTACCAAAATGGAGATTATCTGGATCGACTATACATGGCACGTGTAGTCATTTGCACCTAACCAACGCTGCCGACTTCGACGAAGTACATCATTTTGATTGCGGGACTCCGATCCGGTTTATCCCGATTGATTACAGAACGTATCAAGCCGGCTGAATGACCCTGGACTATTTCAAGTCAGATACTTTATATCAAAGCACCCAACTTAGGGGGCATCTGTTCTGGAGGTAAATATACCTCGGCCCATTAACCGGCTATATTTTGGGCGCGTATGCTTATATCTCGGTGAAGCGCGTCATTACACTGACTGAAAACAGTTACAACTAAGTAACAGATTTTCCCGCCACATTTCCTCTATAAATACATTGCGGGAGGCCATTTTCAGGTACGCATTATTCATTATTACACATACTATGTTGAATCTCCCACTGACTTGAGCGTCGGAGTCCCTGCAGGTACACCCTGCCCCGCCGTGCTCCACCGTGGATTGCAAGGAGATTCAACACCTTCAATCAGAGAACGCCGCGAGGAAATTCTATACGAACATAAATTTTAAAAAAACAACTTATATAGCATAATTTTTATGAATGCATAAAAAACTTACAATGAATCAGTGAAATTTTATTTGTTACTACCACTCTCAATGGAACCCAAAATATACTTACCCAATCATTTATATTTTATAAGATGTTATTAGCAAACTTATATTAAATCATCTAATAAACAATTATGCCTGAATTAGGCCTTAACTTTGTTTTATTTTAAATATTCTAAAATAAAAAATATATCCATATTGTGTCTAAGCAACGTATGCCACCTCTTCTATATATTTTCACTAATTTTTTAAAATATTAATTCCTAATCTACTCAAACTAAATAATTAGACAAATATATAATATTAGTTTTTTTATTTGCTATAGCATGTGCACTGTCATTTCATTATATTATTTATTTAAATATAACCCATTTATGGTCTATGGAAATATGCACGTTGTTAATTTTTTGACTCATCGAACCACACCTTAGGCAGAACTTATTAAATCACTTTTAATATTATAATTTTTTATTTATAATAAATTAATAATATAATTATATTTTTTTCGTCAAAAAAATAATATAATTATATTTTCATAAAAGTAAAAATAATTATGATTTATTAATTTTGGAAGTCCTCTTGTATGTGTTGTACCACTGATATGATAATTAAGTTTCCTCGTTCTTCAAGGTTTTCTTTTGATCTGATTTGAAGGACTTCAATACTTCATATGCCATGTATCCTTAAAAATCAGCTTCATAACCATTCTGATAATCAGAATATTAAGAAGTGACAGAAACTAAGAGACAACAAGAAAAAAGGTGTGTGCCCTGTGAATGAAACGGATATTCTCATCTCTTGATTTTTCAGTCACACACATATATTCATTTGCGCGCTGAATTCATGACTCAGTGTGGTGTGTAGACAAAACTGCATGAGGCAGCGCAGTGGTGCCACGGCGGCGCAGCGTGGCGGTGTCACGGAGGGGAGAGGCGGCTGGGAGGGCCAATAATGGTCACTGGGTCGGCGACGGTGGCTGTGATGGAGCAAGGCGATGATATAAGTTTGGGTCATTGGGTGCACTGATGAAGGCAGGGAGAGACCGATGGAGTCCTCTTCAGTTTTTATTTATTTTAAATTGAATTAGAGAGATTAAATCTTGGCCATTGAAATTTTTAGATCCACCTGTCATTATCATAATTGATGGAATGGAAATGTCCATTTCCATTAGGAATGGAGAGAATCCTAACGCATTTTGAGTTGTTAGGCCTCAAATTTCATCCAGACTATAGCTTCTTTCATTTCTTCTCACAATTTGACTATGGACGCTTCCCCATTACAATGCACTACCTGTATAAGCACAGATTCATTCAACTAAACTCCGATTCCCCTTATTTTATTTTTAAAAAAATCTTTCAATCTCTGCATTACTAATGGAATTAGTCTCCATTCTCCAATCCTTTAATGGCCTTCAAGACAAGTAGGGGTGGAAGTAGGCTGTTCGTCGGGGCCTATGGCCTAGCCTACGTAAGACCTAGTTTGACTCGGCTCGTTTAATAAAAATCTCAGGTCTAGGCTTTTGAAAAAGCCTTTTTAATTAAATAGGCTAGACTTAGACTTTTTAAAAGGCCTATTAAGCTTGACAGCCTATTTATAAATAATATTTTTTTAATAAACATATAAATATATTATATATTATATATTATATATTATATATTATATATTATATATAATAAATTATATTATAATATATAATTTTTTAATTTCTCCCGTTGGCCTATTTAGAGATAGGCTTATCATCCTATCTAAATGTATATATCAATGACATATTTACATTGACATATTTACATTATAAAAAAGTAAGTATATTAGTTTGTAAACGCATTGGCCTATTTAGAGATGAATTTATTGGCCTATTTAAAGGTAGCTAATAGGCCAAATCAGGCTTTGAAACAGACCAGACCAAGCCTAAAAAATGGCCTATGATAGATAACAGACCAGGCTTGAGCCACAAAAATATAATGCAGGTCAAGCTTAAGCGCTGCAAAGCCTAGCTCGACTCGGCCTACTTCCACCCTAAAGACAAGTCAATAATTCCATTTCCTTATAAAACATTCACATTTATAAAATGTAAAAGGATAATAATGTCTTACAGGTCAGTTATAGCAGACATTGTTGAATAGACCAGAACACATTCTTGATTCTTCACTTACAATTATGTCCCTAATGATCAAAATAGAACTCCACCCTTCGTCCAGCCACCATTTTGCTACGGGTGTCCATACAAACATGCACATGTATTAACGCATATAAATTATAATCATATATATTGAATCAAATAAAATACCCACTTGAATTACTTGATCATTATGCCAAGATTATCTGCAATAAAAGCACAATGCTCTCGGTCTCTGCAATTGCAGTACATGGTTGTGTGGGTTAATAACAATTGTCATCGGAATCTACTGTATCGTGATTGAGAAATATCATGGATTCTCATGAGGGTTTCTGTGGAGGAGACAGCGGTATTTTATTGATAAAGAAAAATATTAAAAGAATGTTCTATTCTTTATTTCACCCTTTTCAGCGGATCAAAGTACAGTATACCACATTGATTTCTTTACATTTCCAGTTCCATCCATTTCTAAAATACAAAAAAAAAAAACCAAATCATGTCTCATTTTGACCTATTTGTCAAAAGCTACCTCAAATTTATTAACATAGCTCCATCGGAGAATCGGAATTCGTTAAGTAAAATCATTACAGATTCGTGCACGATTGGTGGCTGATTAGTATTATTATTCCAGATTCTAAAAGGACACAAGAACCCATTACCTTGAGAGTACTGTAGATATATAAAAATTAAATAATAATTGGGGAATTTTTATTACCAGGACAGTAACCAACCAAGCATCCGCGCTAGTAATAATTGTAATAAAGGGTTTCTACTCTCGACACGTGCTTACACTCATTCCCCGTCTTTTTTTTTTCTGGTTCAATGCATATCATTACAACTTCCACAACAAAGAGAATGCTATTGTTAATGTCATGATCTAAGAATGTTATAACATACAAAAGTGCTCTCCTTTCCTCAATATTGTATATCCCATAATTCACTCTGATAAGAAATCTCTTCTATTTGTATTTAAAGGATGCGAAGCTGCAGCAATTTTCTCCCGAAGGTTGAACTTCTTTGCAATTAGTGGCCGCACATCATCAACTCCAACCAAGCTCTCCAAGAAAGGAAGTAATAAAAGCAATTCTTGATCTGACCGATCATCAAACCAACTCTCAATTGGTATTCCATTATCCACTTGGAATCCAAATGCCTGAGAACAAAAAAGAAATTATTAGGAGGGTTACCATATGTAACTTAAAGGGATATAGCATAGAACAATTGTCAGCCATAATGAGTGCAATAATGATCTCCAAGCCAATAGAACGTATAATCATACCTGTGGGGAGTTGTCAATTATCATAACACGTGCCAAATCACGACCAAGCACTGTTAAATCTTTAAGGTAATTACCCTCCACATAAACACAGGATTCACGGTATACACGGTGGCGAAATATCTTCCGCTTTGGATCAAGCACATTTAGAAGTTGTTCAGCATAAATACTTTGACTAGCTGTAAATATAATAATCTCAAAAAGACTAGAAACTCTCTCGAGGAAGTCTTGGAGGTGAGGACGGCAGCGTACATAGACAATGTGCTCCTCACAATTAAAATTAACAGGAAAAGTGAAGTCCACATCTTCACAAGGTTCTAAGGAAGAATGCACCAGAGTTTCTGCAGAGTCAAAAACAACATACAAAGTATAAAATGAGTAGCTCAACCACAAGCTTTGCCTAATAGTTATTTGTGTAACAACAGAATGCGTTTAGCTAATATAATAATTAAACAACCATTAACAACAGGAGCTCCTTTCAGGGAGGAAGAACAAAAGCATTTTTCACTATAAAAATTAAAAAGCACGTTTCTACCTCCAACAAGCATTTTCACAGTTGGATAACATCAACATACAAGGCCACTTTAATGAAGGAAAGCACAGTCATGAGAAGAAAGGATGTTTTCATGATTAGAACCCACAACCACCAAGTAACAAGGTAGCAACCTTAAGATTGCACGAAGGTTCACCCCCACATAACTTTAATGAGTTCTGGAAACTATAGGTGCTGATACATTATGACATTAAATTGAAGTATCTAATTAGCAAAATAGTGGTACGGCCAGGGTGAGAGCACACATAACATATTAAAAAAAGGACAATAAGTGAAATTAGAAAAAATAAATAATGCCTAGCAGTAGATAAAATAAGACCCAAAAAGGCGGTGAAAAGGACATAGAATGCACAAAGACAAAACTGATATGAACAGGACATGAGCATCAGCTCTATTGTAGCAGAAAAAGCATCCACATATCAAAATGCACAAGAAATTTTTTGTGTGTTCCTTATAAGTCAGGCATGTAACTTAAAATTGACATGATCTTCTTACCATCCAAGTCCAGGACTAGAGTAGTAGGAGGGCAACTCCGCGTCTGCTTAGGTAGCAACAATCGTCTAAAAGTTGGAACCACAGTTGACAACTCTGGTAAGGTCTTTATGAATAAGTAAGGGTCAAAGTCATCAAAATCCTCCAATTCATCATCCTCTTGGCATATATCAGAAGACATAGAATCCTGACCACGCTCATCAACACATTCCAGCTTTGAGTTTTTCATGGAAAGATATATGGCAGAAACTTCCAAGGAAATACCATTTCTATCAAAATCAGAGTTGCAACCATTCACATCGTTTGTGCTTAAAGCAAGCATCTGATCATCGCATCTCCGAGTATTGGAGTAGTTGGATGAATGGTTTATGTCTACTTCCATCATAGAGTCAGATTCTTGACTAACATGAGCATCTACCGCCTCCTCCCGTGGTAACTCTATTTCTTGATCTGGAGAAATTCTTTTTTGATCCTCATTCTGAAAAATTTTGATAAAATCAACTAGAGAGAAACAAAAGAAAAAAGATTAAAAATTAACAATTAACAATGAAAAAATTTAAAATATCACATTGAAATTGAAATTAGTAATATTACAAGGATAACCAGTAAAGTCAAGAATTGTTAAAAACAATGTGATGTCATTTACCTCTGTCAACAACTTTTCCTCCAGAACCTTTGGATAAGTGAAATGCAGGAGAAAATATAGTTCCAGACTCCAGATGTACAGCTTGCTTGTTACAACCCTGACGCAGCATTTCAAATCATTTAGATAAAAATGTACAGAAGAGTATCCAGTATTTTAGAGCTAAACTAATCCCTTCAAATTGACAATTCTATTTTCAGAAACCATTTATATTTAACATGCTCAGTGTATGTGAGAACCTTCTTAAATCACTACATTTGAGAGATAGAGAGACAGTTAATTTGCCAAATGAGGTTGAGTGCTTATGTTGAAGTCTACAAGATTCATAAAACAGTTTAAAGCAAAAGAGAAACCTATGTAGTAGCACGTATGCACACCCACACATGCACAGAGAGACAGCAGGACTAACACAAGTAGAAAGACGGTTTACTTAAATTACCATAAAATCTACTGAAGCACCATCAGCTGCATCATTTTCCAAATAAGGATTGGAAGCCCCATTGTCCACAAAGTCATAACTATTATTCAAATCTGTTGACGGTGTTATCTCTCCAGCTTTATTCTTAAGAATGCTAACTGCAATTATGCCAAGATGACAAGTAAAATCAGTTGATCAGACATTACTTTTTATTGCTGAAAGACACATTGTTTTGGACATAATATATGCATACCAGAAACTTCCAAAATAATAAAAAAGTTATGGTCATATGAAAGAGCAACCTTGTTATGAGTCAGACTGTCAGGCATGGTAGAAATTAGAATGCAAAAAAATAAAGATATAGTGACATAAGCAAAACACTAATTGGCATCTATAATCCAAAAACAAGGCTGATCATTACTAGTAACTTACAAGATTTATTCTTTCTAGCAGATGATGTAATTAAGTTGGTGACTTTCTTTTCATCCACTTGTCCATTTTCAGAGGGCTTCCTCTGTGCTCTTGAAACTCTAGGACTGCCACACTCTTGACTAGCATTTCGCCTGGAGGCTTTTTTCTTAGTTTGCATGTCCACTTTGAGAGGAATGTTGGACAATCTGGCTGACTTTTATGGAAGTAATCAAAGCAGCAAATAAAGTTCCAGAGCAACTACCCTGATAGTATGCATTCAGGAACACATTATCAAGGATCCTTGTCAATTGGAGACAAAATAAAAATAACTAAGCTAGCCTTTTAGTTTTAGGAATGTCCAAAACTCAACATTAAAAAGAATGATCACTCACAACTAGAATCACCTTACTAAGCAATACATTTTGCATGATGTTATAAACCAGGATGAATTTTCATAATGTCTTGAAATTGCTAAATTTTAACTTCTAGGTTTAAATCCCATCCGGTTTAATAGCATGAGACCACAATTCATACCATTAATATCAGAAAGAATTAAACCAGGAAAAAAAAAGAAAAAGAAAAAGAAAGAACAACCATGGTCAAACACAAAATTTGTTTCAAAGCAACCATATCTATTTCCAAGAGTTATTCACACATCATCACATTAGCCAAATCATTAACGAATTAGTCACTCCATCCTCACAAAAATATCAAATCAACAGAACTCATCACCAGAGTACCTCAAAATTAACAAGCGGAAACTGAGAAAATTCAAATCAACTATCCAGCATCACACAGTATCCAAAATTTGAGCACCAAACAGAACAAGGAAAAGCTAAAACCCAATGTTCACACTGAAATCACATAAAAACCCTAAAAACACAGCATGCTAAAAAAGGAGAACATTAATAAGACACGAACATAAGCTAAACGAACAGAGCACAGCTCACATCATAGATACCTGATATGGAAATCAAAAGCGATAAGCTCTCACAGCAAGTATCGCATTCAAACTGGCTTTTCTTTGAACCAGAAAAAACAGATCAAAAGAGCAAAACAGCAGGTCAATTACTATAGAATCAGCACAGAGGAAAAAAGCTAAAGGAACAGACTAAAACCCTAGATTTGTTTACTAGAGGAAGGGGAAGCTATATTCTTTCCTTTCCGTGAAAATTTTGGATGTTTTCCCTCCAATGAGAAAGTGAGAGGGAAAACAATGGAGGATGGAAAGTTATTTTTATCGGAAACAAAGGGTTGAGTCGATAAATAATACTAGTAAAGTAGTAATGTAGACGGAAAATGTCTATTATTGTCCACCGAAATTTGGAATGCCCCTTCTTACACGTTTGAAGCGTACACGCGAGGTTGTTTGTAGAGAGTGCTACACGCTCATGTGGATGGGCACGTGTCTTAGTCACCATGACATTTTGGCCGTTGCGGGGAGTGAGATTCACGGGTCATAAGAACTCTCCTCCGTCCTCACTTGTGTGATTTCAAATTTCAAAACCAGAATCAATTCCTTCTCTTACCATCGAACTTTCCATAATTTACTTTTTAATGCTCTCCACTTTCCTGAATTTTCTGATGAGGGCCTTAATTAATAGGTATTGTGAAAGTGGGCTCAAAAGCAATTAGATATTTTGACAAACATTCAGCCATTGGATTATTTTATGTTTTTTTATTCTGGTTTTAGTAGAAGAGTTTATAATAAAATGAAGGTCTCCTCATTTTAACAAGGCAAGTTATGAAATTACACACATTCAGCTAACATGGTTACTTCTAAAGGAGACTTAGATTTGAGTTTAAATTATATATTATTTAAATATTATATAATATAATTAGAGTCATGCTAACGAGTGTCCTAAGGGCACTTGTTAAGGATCCATAGAAAAAGATTTTTATTGGAAATCACAGTATTGATTGTATCTGTGACATTATATATCACACACTCCAATAAAAAAAATTATTTTTGGTTCCTTAACAAGTGTCCTAAGGGAACTCGTTAGCATTTTCCATATAATTATAATAAAAGACTAATTTTGTCTTTTAAATAAAACTTATGAATTCTTAGATAAAATTACCTTTTAAAGACTTCTTTGAACATCCTTTGATTTGAAATGCTTCAAGGATTAAAGCTTCAGGAGTTTGTGGACCGGTGTCATATTCTAAAGAATGTTTGCAAAATTTGATGCTTCTAAAGAAGGTTAACGAGTGTACTTTCTAACTTTCGTGCTTCTAAAGCATTAATCATGCTTCTAGTTACTTGTTCAACATTCCTATGCTTTATTTGCATCAGCATTAACTAGAGAATGTACTTCTAGAGTAATTATAACAATTATCCTTGTTCAATTGTTCACAACCTTCCTTCTAGTCATCAACTCTTGCTTCTAATGATTTCTGTTGATATTCTAAAGCTTCCATCACCTTTTAAAGCTTGATTTGATTCAGTTTAGTGTGCAGTAGATCTTTAACAATTATTCTTGACCATTTTAAAGCCTGGAAGTTCCTTCTTATATTGATTTGTTCATTCTTGAAGAGTTTCTCCATGTAAGGCATACTTGGAAACATATGGCTTGACTAAAAGAAGCTTTTGAACAATGAATTTTGCTTCTAAACAACTTCTAATCATGTAGAGAGTATTTCCATTCTTTGTCAAGCATTCTCAAGGAAAACATTAGTAATACTTTTTCATTTAGAATACTTCAAATTTGATTATGAAAGTTTATTATCATTAAAATTTTATGTAAGAGGGTCCTGGACTCAACAAATTATGCATTGATTACTTACCTTTTTATTAATGTTAGTTATGTTTTGAATGAAATTTAGATAATCCTAATGCATATTGATTTGTTAGGCCTCTTATTTACATGATTCTAAATATTGGGGAAAGAATTGAAAGGTGAACCTTAATAACATAAACTCTAAAATTGAACCTGAGACTCTATGTCACTAGTGTATATTTAATCCCTTAAAGACTCGTTGAATTATCATAGAACATTATGGGTTTAACGTGATTTAATGACCAATCAAATACGTTATTATTGATTTAACATGCTCACCTACCTCTGATACTAGCCGGAGTTCCACTTTTTGTATCCAGAGCACTAGCCTACCATCCCGGCGCACGTGCGGAGTTGATGCATTACACACAGCATAAAGATACCGATAAATTACAAGCATAGAATCATAAATAAAATAGAAAAGAGAATTCTTATACACAAGGGGATTGAATCTACTACATCAAATCCTACTAGAGAGCTTAGCTACTCATGGTAGCCATTACAAACTACTGAGAAATCTGTCACCTTTCCCAATCCTATACTACTCTCCCTCTGCATTAGTGTCTCTGTGACCTTTGCCAAGGGCTCTATTTATAGATTTGGAAAACCTTCAAGGGATCAGGTTGTGATGTCACTGGTGAGTGTTTAACCCAATCAGAGGCGGCTTTTTCATTAATTGACGTCATTTGAGTGAAGCTTGGCCAATCAGGAGCTTTCCCTTCATTAATTGACGTCATTGCGCGCGTTTTCAACAGTCAGGAGTCGCGCGCTTTGAAGCCTGGCCACTCTGCTCATGTGCCCCACGTGCGCTAAGCGCATGTGGAGCGTGTGACACGCTGCAGCTTTCCTTGATTTGTGGATCTAACCTCTTGATTCCTTTCTGATCTTATCTGGTTTTCCTTTATCCCTTTATCCGAATTATTATTGTATTTATCTGCTTTGGATTTGAATTGAAAGGGTTCTTTGCAGGATTCTCTGATTTTCTTTTATTTATTTAATTTCTGAATCTGCAATATCCTCCATTCTGATGCTTTTTCCACTCTTGTTCCAAATCTGCTATAATTCTGCATAAAATAGCAAATTTCTATTTAAAATAGCATCATATTCAAATTTGTATCAAATAAATACAATTATTATAAATATTAACAAAAAGGGATATTTTGGGGCATAATTTACTATTTTAACCTTGATAAGTGTAATAAAAACTATATAAAATTAACGCTAATTTTACACTTATCACCCAACCCTTTTGATTGTTGTCTTTTTGTATAGGCATAGGATTATTTATTTTGATGGGATAGAACAATACATGTGGGGACTTAGGGAAGCCTTTTATGTTCCAGGACATATGTATGGTTGTATCTCATTATGCTTATTTAATGAATATGTATATTTGAGCCTTTGTTGGCAACAATTATGTATTTGATTTGAAGTATTGACTTTATGCTTAAGCTCCCAATCTACTCAACGGCTCCATACGTCTCTATCTACTGCTCACTTGATGCTTCAACTTGTACTTTAACTTATTACCTGTAAAAATCAACATTTTCTTCATCAAAATATCATCAAATTCATAATCAATTACAATAATTTCATTTGCTGCAATTTAAGCTAAAAGGGTGGATTTGGACTATAAATTTGACAATTTATGATCAATTAGTGTTGTATTTATATAGTCATTTTATTTATTTCTAGCACTTATCAAACTCCCCCCAACTTAGCTTCTTGTTTTCCCTCAAGCAAAAAAATATAATACAGAAAGTTATTTTTACAATCCCCAATCTTTCCTATGATTGACAAGAAAACATGTTCAAAATTTCTTTGCTTAGACAACTGCCACTTTCCAAAAGTCAGATCAATAATCAGAACTAAGCAATGTTTTCAATCATCAAGTAGAAAGAGATAAAAGCACATTCAGATTTTTCAAAAACAGCAGTTGAATCAATTTTATGATCAATCAAGGAATTACTCTCATTCTCACGGGTGAGTGTTTTCCCTCAAATTTTTCACTGAAATTGAACAACTAGAATTGCCAGTTGTTTCCTGTTAATAATCAAACACACAATTAGTATAGATCAAAAGGTATTTTCTTGGGTTATAATGAGGCTGGGCTATCAAGAACTCATGGTTTTTCTGGATATTCAAAATACACTAGAATTGAGAGCATATCTACAATTTAACCATTACTCAAATTTCCTCTCAATTCACCATTGCATTCTTGACTGGAAGCATTCAATTGACCTCTTTTTGGTAATTCACTCCCTTTTATTCAACTTTGTATATACATTTATACATACATACATATATATATATATATATATACATGAGGGAATGAATTCCATTATTTGCTTGTGCCCTGCTTTTTTTTTTGCACTTTTCAGATAACCAACTATTCACCCATTCAAAATGAATAAACTGCACCTATGCTCTCTATCCCTAAGTGTGTAAGGGACAAGATATACTTATTGATATGGCTGGGGTGCATAAGAAAAGAATTTTAAAGCTCAAATGGGTTATAAAAATTGGAAAAAATTATTCAAGGGTTGGCTATTTGGCACTGAGCAATTATTATATATACAAGTTGTCTTGATCATTTTCATGCTTTTCATGTGCAGAATAAAATTAAGAAACTCAAGCAATAACAGTTGACAAAAACAGTGAAATCTCTCAAAGTGTTTAGTTTCTCACACTCATAGGCTTAGGCTATTTTCCTGGATAGAATCACTTATTGAACAACTATTGACTTAATTAATCTTTCTTGTACAAGAATCTAAACCTAAATGATTATGAATTCAAAAACTTAATTCCTTTTTCTCTCCTAATTCAGTCAGTTTGGTGTATTAGCATTGAAAATTTAAATTAAATTGAATCCAAATCAATATTTATTCCTAATCCTAATCCTAATTTAATTAAGATAACAAATTATCAAATAAAAAGAAAATAAAATAAAAGAGAGAAAAACACCATGTAAAACAATGACTGGTTGCAGCTGTAGAATCATCGGAAGTCGGTCTAGCTCCATTCCCCCCAGGAAAATAGGACCGTCCTCAGGCCATTGCAGATATGTTGGGAACTACAGAAAAAGTCAAATAGAAACACAATTAGCGTCCTGTTGCGCTTCTCCTGCGCTAAGCGCAGGTGAAGCGCAGAAAACAGAATGAAATTACTGCAACACTTAGTCAATTTTTCTGCTACTTTCTCGTTATCAAGGTGTCTACATTTCTCTCTCACACACTTACTTAACAAGTTCCTAAAAATTCCTAAACTAAACAAACACAACAACCTAACTAACACAAATATGTACAGACCATAATAAAAATCAAAATCAAAACTGTAAATATTAATAAAACACTGGGTTGCCTCCACAGCTCCATAGGATCTAACTTCCTTATCAAGAAATGGTCCAGACCATTTTGATTTCAACTTCCCAGGGAAAAGTTTCAACCTGGAGTTGAACAGAAGAACTGATTGACCTGGATAAAACCTCCTTCTGATGAGCTTATTGTCATGATAGGCTTTGGTCTTTTCCTTGTAAATTCTTGAAGATTCAAAGGCATTGAGTCTCATCTCTTCTAACTTATGCAGAATGTAATATTCTTCTTCTCCCAGCTACTTGCTTATCCATGTTCAAGACCTTCAATGCCCAGTAAGCCTTGTTGAGTGAAAAATATATGATAAATTAGAGTACTTTTTAGTGCACTTATCAAGGGTAAAATGGTATTTTATGCCCCAAATTAATCCCTTTTTATTAAATATTAGATAAATTATATTTATTAGTCTTGAATTTGAATTTGATGCTATTTTAATATAAATTTGGTTGATTTTTGCAGATTTTAGCAAAGATTTGATATGGAGAGAAGATAACATTAAATGAGGGAGATGTTGCACGATTTGAAGTTTAATTGAGGACAATTAATGAAGATTTAAAGTTTATTTGAGACCAATTAATGAAGATATCACTGCCAATTAAACAAGGATTCTGCAGACAACCTTCCCAATTAAATTCAAGATGCTCAATAAATGCAAGATTTCATCAAGAAAAGGGGAAAAAAGGAAAGACAATCAACCAAAACCAGTCTCGCGAAGAAATCAAGTTAAAAAAAGAAAGATTGAAGCTGTGCAACTCGTGTTGCTTGCTTCATCCTGCGCTGTAGCGCAAGGTGAAGCGCAGAACTCGTAACTCTTGCCTTGTTGCCGTTTTTAGATAGATTTCTTCTCAATTTCTTTTGTCTTTCCTTAGTCTATAAATAGGAGACTCTTGCACCAGATCAAGGTGTGCAAGGAGTAGTATAAGATTAGTAAAATTTAATGCACCATATTTACTTTTAGAATAGGAGAGGCAAAGCGCTGCACAAGGATTGAAGAAGGTGACAGATTCTTCGATGGCTTGTATGGCTACCATGAGTAGCTAACTCTCCAGTAGGATTGAATGTAGTTGATTCTATCCCTAAGTGTATGTAAACTCTATTTTATTATTTATGATTTCCTATTTTGTAATTTCGGTGTCCTTATTCTATGCTTAATTTCTAACTTCTGCGCGTGCGCCGGAGTTATAGGCTAGTGCTCTGGATACAAAAAGTGGAACTCCGGCTAGGAGTGAGGATGAGGGAGCCTAGAAATAGGAAACTCAAACTCTGATTGTTTAAGGGTACTCGCTAGTCATATTGAAATATAGGCGGGATCTCGTGATTGAGGGGGTAGTGATAGCTCCCAATTGAAGAGCGTTTATAGGAAGGTATGGTTAGTTGGTAGTAACATAATTGAAAGTTAATTGTATGTGAGGGATAATCGGGATCTCGTGATCGAGGGGGTAGTGACAGCTCCTGATTGAAGAGCGGTTATAGGGAAGTACAATTAATGGACAATTCAAACAAACGGAACAATAATTAATTAATTAAGAGCTTAATGAGCCGAGGGTAATTTGTCGCTTGGGAGAGCTCGCAAGAATTATCTTTGAGTGGTAGGCTACTGGTAACTCGGGGTTGTATCAATTCAGTTTGGCTAAGTCATTACAAGAATATAGTCATAAATAATAAATAGTTTTTACATACACGAAGGGTGAGATGATACGAAATTCAATCCTAATCCAAGTAAAGTGCGCTCAACGCTTCCTTTCCATTGCTTTTATTTGTAATTCTGCAATTTATATTTTCCGCACCAATTACTCTCATAAATCCGTTATTTCCCCTTGATAAATAGATCACGAGTACACGCGAATTGACCATTCCATGTGGATACGATATCTTACTTACTATTATACTGCTGGACTTTTGGTTCGCTTGTCAGAATTCCATCAAATATTTTTGGCGCCGTTGCCGGGGAACAGTTTCCAATTCGTGTAGACCTTGGCAGGTCTAATTATCAAGTCATATTTATCTTAGGATTTCTTTTATTTATTCTTCTTATTATTTTAGGACTTATTATTATTTAGGAAATTTATAGTTTTTCTATTTTTATTAATTTTTCTTCCACACTTACCTTTTTCAAGGTTTCTTGTTTATGTTTTTGAGAGGCCAGGTGTCCCCCAATCAATTACAATTCGACCCGGAAATAGAGAGGACATCTAGGAGGAACAGAGGCAGAAACGAGAGAAGGAGAAGAAGGATAATTGTAGAGGAACCAAAAAACATGGCTGAGGAAATTCCTAAAAGGACTCTAGGAGATTATGTCACTCATCAAGGACCACGTCACTTCTCAAGCTTTATGTTACCTATAACTGCAAGAGCTTTAGAGTTGAAAACTGCTCACCTCAACCTCATTAGTGCACATCAATTCGCTGGATTGGATCATGAGGATCCAAATACTCTTCTCTCTAATTTTTATAAATTAATTGGCACTATGGGATTCGAGGAAGGTAATCTAGAATCTGTTTACTTACGCTTGTCTCCTTTCTCTTTGATAGGTAAGGCTAAGGAATGGATACAGTCACACCCAAATCAAAGTCTAACCAGTTGGGGTGTGGTTGAGGATAAATTTTTGACAAGATTCTTCCCACCAGGGAAACATATTCAAGCCAAAACAAATATTTCTACATTCAGACAAGGGATGGATGAGCCACTATGTGAAGTATGGGAGAGATACAAGTCTTTGCTACGCAAATGTCCCAATCATGGCTATGACGATATAGCCCAACTCAACATATTCTGCGAGGGACTACGATCAGATTCAAGATCATTCATAGATGCTGCAGCGGGAGGAAATATCTTATCCGTGGATGTGGATCGAGCAATAGCTATCATCGATAACTTTGCACAAAACGATCAACAAGCTCAACATGGAAGACAACCTGCTCAATTACCAAAGAAAGGGGTGCTGGAACTCAATCAAAGTGATGCTTTCTTGGCCGAGAACAAGCTCATTAAAAGACAAATAGAGGCACTCACCGAGACGTTGAAGTCACTCCCTCAACAATTAAAAGCTGTCTACTCACCAACCATCCAAACCCCACCATTGATTTGCGATTTTTGTGGAGGTGATCATCCAAATGGACAATGTGCTAATCAAGGAATGCAACCAGAGCAAGTCAATTTCATGGGAAACCAAGGAAGGCAAGGTAATTTCTCCAATAATAATAACCAATACTCACAAGGATGGAGGAACAACCAAACCAACTCTGGTTGGGGTCAGAATGGAGGATCTAGACAAACATCTTATCAGCAGCAACCTTCAACCTATGAAAAATTAAACAGTTTGGAAGGAAAGGTTGATGATCTTGTGCAAGGATTCAATGGGTTCAAGAAGAATACAAAGGCATCAATCAAGACTTTGGAAAATCAAGTGGGACAGCTAGCAAATGAAATGTCAGAGCACAAGCAACATCACTTCTCAGTTGTAACCCAAACCAACCCAAAGGAACAATGCAACTTAGTTGTTTCTGATGGCAACAAGTCAGAGAAGGAGGAACTTGATGAGGAGGAGGAAATCATCTTTGAAGAACAACTGCCCCAGGAAGAATTATCCAAAGAAATTGTTCATCAAGATGAAGAAGAAGCAGCACAAGAGAAAGAGGAATACCATGAAGAAAAGGTCTTTATTACAAGTAAGTCACTTGACCCGGGTAAGTTTACTATACCTATCTCTATTAGTAATCTACCCCCTACTCAAGCTTTATTAGATCTTGGAGCGAGCATCAACTTGATGCTGCTATCATATTTTAACAAGTTGGGTGATATGAAAGTCAAGCCTGCAAAGGTGAAGTTGCTTCTTGTAGATAAATTCGCTCAATGCCCTTATGGGATAATAGAAGATATACAAATCAAAGTGGATAAGTTTGCATATGTCGTAGACTTCTACATTGCAGAAACAGAAGAGGAGGATACTGATGTCCCCTTAATTTTAGGAAGACCCTTCATGAAAGCTGCTAAGATTAATGTCGATGTTGATCGGGGAAAATATGAACTAAGCTCAAAAGATGAAAGTATTGTGTTTCATATTGATAGAGGCATCCCCAAATTACAACAAACTGATGTATTTTCGAATCTCAAACAAAGCTGCCAGGCTCCAAATTTCTGAGGAAGCCTAGAATGAGAGTAAAGCAGCCAGAATCTATATGGGAGTTCAAATTTAAGAAAAGAAAAGGATCAACATCTGATACTGAGGAAGATAGTGGTAGTGATGGAAGAATCAGGAATTGGCATGGAGGATGAGAGCTTAAAGGAAGAACTGGAATTGAGCCAAACATCATCCTCCACCTGAGGCCACCATAAAAAAAGAATTGAGTAACCAGGTGTCGAGCTAAAAGACGTTAAACAAGCGTTTCCTGGGAGGCAAGCCAGCCATTGTAAGTCTTAATTTTCATTTAATTTTAATTTTTAGTTTTAGACATTACCTGTGTAATTAGGAAATTGTTAAGTGAAGAATTTAATTTAAAAGGAATGCATGAAAACAGTTAGGAGTAGCAGAAGCAGAAGAATATAGTGCAGTATCTGCGCTTCACTTGTGTTGTAGCGCAGATAAAGCGCAGAATTAAAAAATTAAAAAGGGTTTCTGACTTCTGCGCTTCACCCTGCGCTACAGCGCAGGGTGAAGCGCAAGCGGCGCGCTTCACCTTCCAGGAACACGCGCTCCAACCTGCGTTGTAGCACAGAGTGGAGCGCAGCGTGCGGGCTCTTTAAAAAGAGTCGTTTAAACGAGGGAAGTTCATTTGAACTTCCCCTCGTTCTTTCTCTTGCGTTTTCTCTGAATCCCTAACCCTGTGCTTTCCATTTTTCACTCTTATAGCCTTCCTTTTCATATTTCTGAGCTTACACCAGGTATGTTTTTATAGTTTTCGTTACTTTTAACCGATTGAAATTTTCATTTTCTGTTTTATTTGAGCAAAACCCTTAGGATAGGAAACTTAGGATTCTAGGAACCTTTAAAAAAAATAATTGTCCATAATGCTTTAGTTTATATTGCATGTTGCTAGGATTGATTGTGAGTATTTCTTGTTTGCTTAGGTGGCAGTTTTTGAGTGCTCAATAATTTCTGCAAATTATTTTGTTGGCGCATGTATGCTTAATTAATTGTCTTAATATTTTTGCATGCCATACATAAATAATTGTGCCTTCTTGCATGTTACCGATGATATGATTTTTTAGCGTGATTTTTATTATCAGTTTGTCTGTTTAGAATTGTTTAGGACTTGCTTTAATTGATCAATTTAGCATATTCTTAATTAATTAATTGGCAATTATTGGTAATTCTAAAAATTCAAATTTTTATGCACAATTGTTTGGTTAGTTGATTATTCTGATTATTGAAATTAATTGGCCATTTATTTCATTAATTATGAATCATTCAATATTATTATGTTGCATAAATAATTTTGTTTTGCATTTTGTTTTTCACAGATGGCACGCACCAAGACTGTTAATGTTGCCGATACATCTAGAAGAGGCACAAGGGGTGCCAAGAGGAAAAAACCCCAACAGGAACCTGAATTTGACCCTCACCGCTTCAAGGACCTCAAGTCCTTTGAAGCCTACACTGCTATCGAGGGGTGCAACTTCATCAAGGAGCGCCCAGTCATCCTTCAATAGGACGAGTATGAGGAGTATACTGCTGAAATTCAGAGGAGGCGATGGGGTCGCCTCAGTTGCCCTGACGACTTGATGAGGACATCAATCATGCAGACAAAAGAGTAGGGGTACCCATGACAAGGGCGCAGTCTAAGGAGGCTAAGGAGGTTCTACAACTTATCATCAAGGAAGTCCAGTCCCAAAACACACAAAACATTAATGGAAGTCCTCAGTTCATTAACTGCGCTCAAGTTGAAGAGGATGGGCCAATTGATTGGAAGACAGATGCATTTAATGCAACTACCAGTTGAAGCACTTCCAAGCAGATGATGTGGCATTGTGGGCGGCCACATGTGACAATTGTGGGCAGCCATGTGTGCTATTTTTGCTGAATTTTGATATATTATTATTGCTTTCAATAATCTTGTGGGAGTTACAAGACACAAGGAATAAATTTCTGGGGGTTACGTTTCCTAATTAAGTGGTTACAAGACAAGGTTGTAATGAGTTTAAAATGCATTGAAACTTTGTCTACTAGCCGTTATGGAGGCTAACCAACTGCGCATGAACCTGGTCCAATTTGAGACTACATGGAGACTCTTCAACAAGCCAAAGGAAGCGGCCAACATGTGCTTGAATGGCTGAGTAATATGCCATCATTGTTGTGGCCAACACCATGAAGAAGGAGGTTACAAAATTGATTAGCACCTTGATGAATATGGTTGTTATGTGCGGCCATTTTATGGCTGAATCAATAGCCATCTTTACTTCATGTTTGGTGGTTATTTCGTAAGGTTTATTGCAGCCACATGTGCCACAAATAAGATTAGGAAAATGCGGCCAAGAAGTCTAGTTAGGTTGTGTTTATTAAGCTTAATTTATTTAATTTCTAGTAAATTGTCTAGGGTTGCATGGAAGTGTGTAAGGGGGGTATTTTGGGGATATTAGGGCGTGAACCATGTAGCTGGATGCATGGCTTTATTCTCCTTGTAAAATCCTATAAATACATGCTACATGCATACAATAAAGGTTAGAATGTTTATGCAGAAAATTACCTTTACTTTGAGAGTGTTTCTCTAAGTTTCTTGCTAGTCAAGAGTGAAGATTATCAAAGGTTCTTTACCTTTGTGTGTGTATCTTTAAGGACTTATCTTTCAAGTCTTGAAAGTGCGACGTCCACCATCTATTTCTTCTAATTCTTCTACGTTTTATTTTTTTTTGTGTTCAAAATCTATATTTCTCCTATACGTCATACTTGGTTTATGAGTGATTTATATATCAAGTTTCAAAAAGGGTGAATATTGTTTTTGGCAAGGTTCCTATTTGCTATTCGTCTATCTTATTTCATCATTCTTATTTTATTTAGGTATTAGAAAATCAAAGAAAAAGAAAAGAACGTGTCAAAAGAAAAGAAAAGAAAAATATTGAAAATAGTAGAAAAGTTGTTTGAAAAAGAAAAGTGACTTTTATTCAGAAATTTCTAAGGTCCATTCAAAATAGAACCTCAAGGTTCATATCATTTGGTCATCAGAGCTCCGGTTATTAGAAATTTTTTGAATTCCATATTTCTTGTTAGCTTTTCTTGTTTTATTATTTTTCTGACTACACACAGGTGGTGAATTCTTTGATTTTTATCCTCATTGGTGTGGTAAGAAACCCACGAGAAATAGAGTGGAAAAAGGCAAAGAGAGTTACGTCATAGAAAAAGCCATTATTGTGTGTGTAAACACGAGAGTGGTTAGTTTCTAAACAGGTAACCATTTTTATTTTTTTTTTCTTCTCTGTTACGTGTTTCTTGCTCTTTATCATGGCAGAAAGGAAGGTAGAGAATCGTGATCTCCAGCTACAGATCACTGCTATGTACCAGCAATTGGAGAACTCCATGAAGCAACAATATGACGAGCTGCATGCTAGGTTGGATCAATTGGAGGTCAAACCACAACCTGAACAACATGGTACAAGAGAAGAAGAAGAAAGACCACCTAGAGATGGAGGAAAAATTCAAGGGGTCAAGCTGACTATACCACCTTTTAAAGGTCGTAGTGATCCAGAAGCCTATTTGGAGTGGGAACTCAAGATTGAGCATGTTTTTGTCTGTAATACATACACAGAGGTGCAAAAGGTAAAACTTGCTACTACTGAGTTTTCTGACTATGCTCTCATTTGGTGGAACAAATTGCAAAGGGAAAGGCGTAGAAATGAAGAGCCTTTGGTGGAGACGTGGACTAAAATGAAAAGAATTATGAGGAAACGATATGTTCCCTCTAGTTTCCAGAGAGACTTGAAGCTGAAACTGCAAAAGTTGTCCCAAGGAAGTAAAGGAGTGGAGGAGTACTACAAAGAAATGGAGATGATCCTCATTCAAGCCAACATAGAAGAAGATCCTGAAATCACTATGGTACGTTTTCTAAATGGTTTGAATAGTGATATTAGAGATATTGTGGAGTTACAAGAGTATGTGGACTTGGAGGATTTATTGCATAAGGCTCTTCAAGTAGAGCAACGGTTAAAAAGAAAAGGAGCTGCCAGAAGGAGTTCTAACAATTTGCCTGCAAATTGGAAGGAAAAAATTAAAAAGGAGGTGGTTGAATCCTCAAGCCAAGCAGCGTCTAAACTTCAAGGTAAATCCACTAATAAAAATGATGAACAGGTTGCAAAGAAAGGAAGGGATGTGACTTGTTTCAGGTGCCAAGGAAGGGGGCACTATGCCTATGAGTGTCCTGCTAAGAAGACCATTCTTCTTAAGGACAATGGTGAATACACAAGCGAATCAGAGGATGAAAGGGAGGAGCCCAGTGATGATGATACTGGCGCAAAAATTGGAGAAGTCTACATGATTCGAAGACTTCTTGGTAGCCAACCCGTGGACAAAGAGGAAAGCCAAAGGGAGAACATTTTTCACACTAGATGTTCTGTCAATGGTAAGATTTGTTTGGTGATTATTGATGGTGGCAGCTGCACTAATGTTGTTAGTTCCAGAATGGTGAACAAGATGGGTTTGGACACAAAGCCTCATCCTAAGCCATATAAGCTTCAATGGCTTAATGAAGGAGAAGAGGTTCAAGTGGAAAGGCAAGCTGAAATTCTATTTTCCATTGGAAAATATCAAGATAAAGTGCTATGTGACGTAGTACCAATGGAAGCCAACCATATCCTCTTGGAAAGACCGTGGCAATTTGAGACAAAAGCCATCCATGATGGTTTTACTAACAAAATTTCTTTTAATTTTCAGGATAAAAAGGTGGTCCTTAAGCCTTTGTCACCAAAGGAAGTTAGAGAAGATCAAAAGAAATTGAGAGAAAAGATAAAAAAAAGAAAAAGAGATTGAAAAATTTGAGATTGAGGAAAATAAAAAAGGAGAGAAATATTTGAAGGCAAACAAATATGTGTAGCAAGAGAGAAGGAAGTGAGGAGAGTGCTATGCACAAGACAAACTTTTTATCAATTGAATTGTGAAAATCAATTGACTCATGCTAACCATTTTTACTACCCTGAATTGCCTTTGTTTATTAATTCTCTTTTGCAGGATTATGGAGAAATGTACCCAGCTATTGATCCTGATGAAATACTACTTTTGAATAGGATTAAACATCGAAAAGATCTTATTCCAAGAATCATGGTGGATGAAAGAGATGTGAAGTTTCTTGGCCATTTTTGGAAAACTTGGTGGGATAAGCATGGAAATAAGTTTTTGATTTCTATTTCTTGCAATTCCCAAAATGGAGTACAAATTGAAGTGGTGGATAGGATCTTGGGAACCATGTTTAAAATTATTTTGAACAAAAACATTAAATTTTTGGAGGAATGTTTTCCTCATGATGGAATTGTTTACCATTGGGAGATCCATAGTGATACAACATATTTTCCAATTGAGATAGCTTATGGATTGAACCATGTAATTCCTCTTGAATTTTTATCTTTGCCTAACAATTCTATGTTTGCATACAATGAACAACAGGCTAAGGCAGAAAGTGTCAAGAAAAAGCAAGGAAGCTATGCCCATCAAGCTAGCAAAGGAAAAGAGATAGTTGTCTTCCATCCTGGTGAATGGATGTGGGTGCATGTGCGCAAGAAAAGGTCCCTTGAGCCAAAGAAGTCCAATTTTCCGCCTAAGGGAGTTGGACCCTTTCAAGTTCTAAAAAGAATCAAAGACCATGGCTTCAAAATTGACCTCTATGGTGAGTATCAGAATAGTGCCTCTGTCAATGTGTCTTACGTACTTCTTTTTTATGTAGGTAAGGACCCTTCAGATTTGAGGACAAATCTTTTTCAAGAAGGGGGGGTATGATGAGGACATCAATCATGCAGACAAAAGAGTAGGGGTGCCCATGACAAGGGCGCAGTCTAAGGAGGCTAAGGAGGTTCTACAACTTATCATCAAGGAAGTCCAGTCCCAAAACACACAAAACATTAATGGAAGTCCTCAGTTCATTAACTGCGCTCAAGTTGAAGAGGATGGGCCAATTGATTGGAAGACAGTTGAATTTAATGCAACTACCAGTTGAAGCACTTCCAAGCAGATGATGTGGCATTGTGGGCGGCCACATGTGACAATTGTGGGCGGCCATGTGTGCTATTTTTGCTGAATTTTGATTTATTATTATTGCTTTCAATAATCTTGTGGGAGTTACAAGACACAAGGAATAAATTTCTGGGGGTTACGTTTCCTAATTAAGTGGTTACAAGACAAGGTTGTAATGAGTTTAAAATGCATTGAAACTTTGTCTACTAGCCGTTATGGAGGCTAACCAACTGCGCATGAACCTGGTCCAATTTGAGACTACATGGAGACTCTTCAACAAGCCAAAGGAAGCGGCCAACATGTGCTTGAATGGCTGAGTAATATGCCATCATTGTTGTGGCCAACACCATGAAGAAGGAGGTTACAAAATTGATTAGCACCTTGATGAATATGGTTGTTATGTGCGGCCATTTTATGGCTGAATCAATAGCCATCTTTACTTCATGTTTGGTGGTTATTTCGTAAGGTTTATTGCAGCCACATGTGCCACAAATAAGATTAGGAAAATGCGGCCAAGAAGTCTAGTTAGGTTGAGTTTATTAAGCTTAATTTATTTAATTTCTAGTAAATTGTCTAGGGTTGCATGGAAGTGTGTAAGGGGGGTATTTTGGGGATATTAGGGCGTGAACCATGTAGCTGGCTGCATGGCTTTATTCTCCTTGTAAAATCCTATAAATACATGCTACATGCATACAATAAAGGTTAGAATGTTTATGCAGAAAATTACCTTTACTTTGAGAGTGTTTCTCTAAGTTTCTTGCTAGTCAAGAGTGAAGATTATCAAAGGTTCTTTACCTTTGTGTGTGTATCTTCAAGGACTTATCTTTCAAGTCTTGAAAGTGCGACGTCCACCATCTATTTCTTCTAATTCTTCTACGTTTTTTTTTTGTGTTCAAAATCTATATTTCTCCTATACGTCATACTTGGTTTATGAGTGATTTATATATCAAGTTTTCAAAAAGGGTGAATATTGTTTTTGGCAAGGTTCCTATTTGCTATTCGTTTATCTTATTTCATCATTCTTATTTTATTTAGGTATTAGAAAATCAAAGAAAAAGAAAAGAACGTGTCAAAAGAAAAGAAAAGAAAAATATTGAAAATAGTAGAAAAGTTGTTTGAAAAAGAAAAGTGACTTTTATTCAGAAATTTCTAAGGTCCATTCAAAATAGAACCTCAAGGTTCATATCATTTGGTCATCAGAGCTCCGGTTATTAGAAATTTTTTGAATTCCATATTTCTTGTTAGCTTTTCTTGTTTTATTATTTTTCTGACTACACGCAGGTGGTGAATTCTTTGATTTTTATCCTCATTGGTGTGGTAAGAAACCCACGAGAAATAGAGTGGAAAAAGGCAAAGAGAGTTACGTCATAGAAAAAGCCATTATTGTGTGTGTAAACATGAGAGTTACGTCGATATCTCACGGGTTATCACCCAAAAGATATCGGATTTTGCATCTTCTGTAGGGCGCAGGAGCGCCAACTCCAGGATCAGTCTTGTCTTCCCTTATCTCATCATCGCACTCTGTAGGTCTAGGGGTGTGGATGTAAACCCCAGGGTTCGCATTTTACATCCCATGACTAGAGCATACATTGAAGCCAACTGTATCCCAGCTGAGGAGTTACAGGTTGAGGATGAGCAGCCACAGCAGCAGGCACCACCACCACCACCAGCAGCAGCAGCAGACATGGATGCTCTTGTCTGGGCCCAACACCTTTCGGCCCAGAACACTCACATGATGGCACAGTTATCCACTATCCACCGAGCAGTTGTTCACTTTCAGGATATGCACTATCAGGCTCGCGTGGACCCCTACACAGGCATGACCCCTGAGCAGTTTCAGGCGTACCTACAGTGGCCTGGGGACATGCTTATTTTTCCAGGGGGGATGGAGCAGCTGGAGTCGGAGCTGAGGATGGAGATGCTCACATTGATGACCAAGACGATTGATTTTTTTTTTCATTTGGTGTTTTTCCTTCTTTTTCTTTTCTTTTTCATTTTTCTTTTCTTTTCTTATTTTTCTTCTTATTTTCTTATTTATTTTCTTATTTTTCTTATTTTCCTTTCTGATATGTACTGTATATTTTTGCCCCACTGATATATCATTTATATTATGCAGTGTATGTTCAGTTATCTTATGTTTTTCTATTAAATTTAAAGTTTTTAGGATTTTTAAATATTTTAGGACCTTAGGAAATTAGGATTTAAGTAAACTTTTTCAAATTCTCTGTAATTAGGTAGTTTAACTAACCAGATTAGGAAAGATGATAGGGTTTTGTGATTAACTCCATAATCAGTTAAGATTAGGATACTTCTCAGGAGAACCTATCAGGATAGTTAATTAAAACAAGTAAGTGCTTTATCAAGGAATTTTAGCCAATAACCGGTGAGCTAAGAGCCTAAACACCGAAATTGAGAGCTTTTTTTCACCGCTGCTTGTCAACTGTTATTGCTTGAGTTTCTGAATTTTGTCTTGCTAGTGGAAAATATGGAAGTGACAAAGGCATATTTTGTGATTATAATATTTTGCTCAGTGCCAAATAGCCAACATTGATTACATTTTTCCAATTTTTGATTGTCCATTTGAGCCTTTAATATTTCTTTTGATGCACCGTAGCCATACTCAATGATTATATCTTGTCCCTTCACACTTGGGATAAAGAGCAAGGTGCAACACAATAAAATGGGACAAGAGGTTGGTGAATTAAACGGTCAAAGAAATTCAAAGAGCAGGCACAAGAAATCACAAAGAAGAGTACTCCCTCATGAATAGATTCTTTATTTTATTACCTTTGTAAAAAAAAATCTGCACAAAAAGTGTGGAAATTGAATAAGTTGGGGGGAGTACTTCTTCAAACAAAGAGGCCAGCTGAAAAAGGGTGACAATTCAAGAATGACATGGTGGATTGAGGGAAGTCCCAAGCACAATCACAAGATGCTCTCTATTCAAAAGTGTTCTTTGCATATCTAGAAAAACCATGATTTCATGATAGCCCAGCCTCATTACAACCAAAGAAAAGACCTTTTGATCCATATTGACTATTTGCAGGTTTAGAAGTTGGAAACGACTATCAATTCTAGTTGCTCAACGGTGGTGAAAAAGATTGAGGGAAACACTTACCTGTAAGAATGAGAGATTTCCTTGATTTATCACTTATTGCTTTAATTTCTATTTTTGAGAAGTTTAACTTATGTTTGTGTTCTGTTCTGATTGAGGATTGGTAAAATTGCTTAATACAGATTTTTTTCTGATATTTGGAAAGTGACTGCTGCTTAAGAAGGAGATGCTGAAAGGTTTTCCTTGAGTTTTTTTTTTATTTTTAAGTTATACAAGGGATTTGATTGATTTTTTTTATTGCAAAGAGTTCTCTTGCTTAAGGAAAAGCAAGAAGTTAAGTTGTGGGGTATTTGATAAGTGAAAAATATATGATAAATTAGAGTACTTTTTAGTGCACTTATCAAGGGTAAAATGGTATTTTATTCCCCAAATTAATCCTTTTTATTAAATATTAGATGAATTGTATTTATTAGTCTTAAATTTGAATTTGATGCTATTTTAATATAAATTTGGTTGATTTTTGCAGATTTTAGCAAATATTTGATATGGAGAGAAGATAACATTAAATGAGGGAGATGTTGCATGATTTGAAGTTTAATTGAGGACAATTAATGAAAATTTGAAGTTTATTTGAGACCAATTAATGAAGATATCATTTCCAATTAAACAAGGATTCTACAGACAACCTTCCCAATTAAATTCAAGATGCTCAATAAATGCAAGATTTCATCAAGAAAAGAGGAAAAAAGGAAAGACAATCAACCAAAACCAGTCTCGGGAAGAAATCAAGTTAAAAATAGAAAGATTGAAGCTGTGCAACTCGTGCTGCTCGCTTCATCCTGCGCTGTAGCGTAGGGTGAAGCGCAACAATCTGACATTTGCGCTGCAACCTGCGCTGTAGCGCAGGGTGAAGCGCATAACTCGTAACTCTTGCCTTGTTGCCGTTTTTAGATAGATTTCTTCCCAATTTCTTTTGTCTTTCCTTAGTCTATAAATAGGAGACTCTTACACCAGATCAAGGTGTGTAGGGAGTAGTATAAGATTAGTACAATTTCATGCACCATATTTACTTTTAGGATAAGAGAGGCGAAGCGCTGCACGAGGATTGAAGAAGGTGACAGATTCTTTGATGGCTTGTATGGCTACCATGAGTAGCTAACTCTCCAGTAGGATTGAATGTAGTTGATTCTATCCCCAAGTGTATGTAAACTCTATTTTATTATTTATGATTCCCTATTTCATAATTTCGTTGTCCTTATTATGTTCTTAATTCCTAACTTCCGCGCGTGCGCCGGAGTTATAGGCTAGTGCTCTGGATACAAAAAGTGGAACTCCGGCTAGGAGTGAGGATGAGGGAGCCTAGAAATAGGGAACTCAAACTCTGATTGTTTAAGGGTACTCGCTAGTCATATTGAAATATAGGCAGGATCTCGTGATTGAGGGGGTAGTGACAACTCCCAATTGAAGAGCGTTTATAGGAAGGTATGATTAGTTGATAGTAACATAATTGAAAGTTAATTGTATGTGAGGGATAATCGGGATCTCGTGATCGAGGGGGGTAGTGACAGCTCCTGTTATAGGGAAGTACAATTAATGGACAATTGAAACAAACGGAACAATAATTAATTAATTAAGAGCTTAATGAGCCGAGGGTAATTTGTCGCTTGGGAGAGCCCGCATGAATTATCTTTGAGTGGTAGGCTACTGGTAACTCGGGGTTGTATCAATTTAGTTTGGCTAAGTCATTACAAGAATATAGTCATAAATAATAAATAGTTTTTACATACACGAAGGGTGAGATGATACGAAATTCAATCCTAATCCAAGTAAAGTGCTCTCAACTCTTCCTTTCCATTGCTTTTATTTATAATTCTGCAATTTATATTTTCCGCACCAATTACTCTCATAAATCCGTTATTTCCCCTTGATAAATAGATCACGAGTACATGTGAATTGACCGTTCCCTGTGGATACGATATCTTACTTACTATTATACTGCTGAACTTTTGGTTCGCTTGCCAGAATTCCATCAGTGAGCCAAATCTAGAGAAGATGTTCCTTTTCAAGAACTGTACTACTGTCTTCGCATCAGCTTTTGTAGTTGCAATAGCCTCCATCCACTTGGATACATACTTGACAGCCACTAAAAGATATTCTTTGCCAAAAGAGGGTGGTAGAGGTCCCACAAGTCTATCCCCCAGCAGGCAAAGACCTCTACCTCCAAGATGCTATTTAATGGCATCTCATGTCTTCTAGATATTCCTCCTGTTCTTTGACAGTTGTCACACTGTTGATTGTTGCGGTGAGCATCCTTGAACAAAGTAGGCCAGTAGAATCCAGATTGTAGGACCTTTGTAGCAGTTCTTTCTCCATTAAAGTGTCCTCCATAAGGTGAGTTGTGACAATGCCACAAGATGCTTTGGCCTTCTTCATCAGAGACACATCTTCTCAATAAGTTATCACCTGCAATCTTGAAAAGGTGGGGATCATCCCACACATATCGTTGTGCACCCCTTAGGAACTTTTTCTTTTGATGCCAATTGAAATACTCAGGTGTTACTCCTGCTGCCTTGAAATTAGCCATATTAGCAAACCATAGCCTTTCTTGTATCATCATAAGCTTTTCATCAGGAAATTCTTCTTGCATTTCTGCTTGAGCATTTGTCACTTCCATGTTGATCAATCTTGAAAGGTGATCAGTGACAACATTCTCGCTTCCCTTCTTCTCTTTGATTACCAAATCGAATTCCTGCAATAAAAAAATCCATCTAATCAGTCTAGGTTTAGAATCAGGTTTGGTTAATAGATATTTGAGTGCAGCATGGTCAGTATAGACAATAACAGTTGAACCAATCAAATAGGGTCTAAATTTTTCTAATGCATACACTACTGCTAATAGTTCTTTTTTAGTGGTTGCATAATTAATTTGTGCTTCATTAAGAACTTTACTAGCATAGTGTATAGCATGGAAAACTTTAGACTTCCTTTGTCCTAACACTGCCCCTATAGCATAATCACTAGCATCACACATTAATTCAAAATCTAAGTTCCAATCTAGGCCAATTATAACAGAAGCAGAGATCAATTTTTGTTTCAACAGGTTAAAAGCAGTTAAACATTCAACATCAAAACTAAAAGGTGTATCCTTGTTAAGAAGATTGTTGAGTTGTTTTGTTGTCTTTGAGAAATCCTTGATAAATCTCCTGTAGAAACCAACATGTCCCAGAAAGCTCCTGACTCCTTTCACATTTACTGGTAGTGGCAGCTTCTCAATGACCTCCACTTTGGCCTTATCCACCTCAATGCCTCTTGTAGAAATCTTATGGCCCAGAACTACTCCTTTAGTTACCATAAAGTGACACTTCTCCCAGTTCAACACAAGATTTGTTTCAACACACCACTTCAGTACGATGTTCAAGTTCTCCAAGCAGTCATCGAATGAGGCTCCAAAAACCGAAAAGTCATCCATGAATACTTCTATGCTTTTTTCCACCAAGTCTGAGAAGATGGCTAGCATGCATCTCTGAAAGGTTGTCGGTGCATTGCATAATCCAAACGACATTTTCCTGTAAGCAAAAACACCAAAAGGACAAGTAAAAATGGTTTTTTCTTGGTCTTCTGGATTTACAGCTATTTGATTATAACCAGAGTAACCATCCAGAAAACAATAAAAAACTTGTCCTTCTAACCTTTCTAACATTTGATCCATAAAGGGTAAAGGGAAGTGATCTTTCATAGTTTCATGATTCAATTTCCTATAATCTATACACATTCTCCAACCTATGACTGTTCTAGTAGGGATTAATTCATTCTTATCATTTTTAACTACAGTTATACCTCCCTTTTTAGGAACTACCTGAACCAAACTGACCCAGGCACTATCAGAGATAGGATAGATCATATCAGCATCAAGGAGTTTCAGTACTTCTTTCTTTACCATTTCCTTCATGGTTGGATTCAGTCGCCTTTGAGGTTGTGCCACTGATTTGTACTCCTCCTCCATGTGTATCTTGTGCATGCAATAAGATGGACTAATACCCTTAAGGTCAGTTAGAGTCCAACCTATTGCACCCTCATTGGCCTTCAAAACAAAAATTACTTATCACAATGGGCTTATTTCCAGCATCAGCAAGAAAAACATAATTAAGGTGAGAAGGTAATACCTTTAACTCCAGCTTATGACTTTCAGTTTTCTCTTCCTGTTGCAATTTCTCAGATTTTACTTTATCAGATGAGATTTCCTTGGCTAGATCCAGATGCTTCGAATATTCTTCAACTTCATTCACATCTTCTCCTTCAAATTCATTAAAAGTGCCTATCAAAGGCTTCTCAAGGGGGCTTGCTTTTGGCTGGGGTGTGACCTTAACCAATCATTTGCTTTTCCTGTAAGAGAAAAAGGAAATAAACATAAATATGCAGTCTCTTTATCTTTTTTTCAAAACCCATAGTTTCAATCTGTTTAAGGAATGTAGAAAGATGCTCATTTGGATTTTCATGTTCTAAGCCTGAGAACGGGTGATCTTCCACAAGTTGAAGGTGTGATGCTGTGAATTCCCAAGCTTTTGTGGTACTTGGGAGAGCAATACTTGAGCGATAATGTAGCGCTTGAGGCATAATATAGTCTCCCAAGAGTCTTTTTGGTCGATTTTGCCATTCAGAAGCCATGTGACATTCACTTCACTTGAGGTGGTTGAACAAAAAGTGTTGAGATTGTCTCCTTGAGCTTGTCCCTTCCTCTTCTTGGGTGATCAGAGAGTCTTGAAATTGTATCCTTGAGCTCTGCCCTTTTTTTCTGTTACCTGTCTCCTCAAGAGAAATAATCAAGAAGCTCGAACAAAGAGAAGAACAAAATAACAAAAAATAATATATATATATATTTTAAAATTAATAATATTAAATTTATATTTTTTTATAACAATAAATATTTATTTATTTAATTTATTTTAAAATAATAATAATAATATTTTTTTTTCAAAATAATAATAAATAAAAAAAAAATTCTAAAGAAAATAATTAAAATAAAATAATTAAAAATAAGATATTTTTGTTTTCTTCTCGACTTCTCCCTTGTCTCCCTTCCTTGTTTCTACTTTTGTTCTTCCTTGATGTCCTTCATATTTCTGCTTCAAGTTGTAATTGATTGGGGGACACCTGACCCCTAAAAAACATAAACAAGAAACTTAAAAAAGGTAAGTGTGGAAGAAAAATTAAAAAAATAGAAAAACTATAAATTTCCTAAAAATAATACAAATTTCCTAAATTATGGAGAGTCTTGAATTGGTCTCCTTGCCCTTTCTCTCTCTCTATTTGGTCACTTCTCTCAATTGCTCTTGAGACACCTGTTTTTCACAATTCAAGAAGCTCAAACAAATGTTAGCTCAGGAAAGAGGAACAAAATAATAAAAAAAATTATTTATTTATTTATTTATTATTCTATTATTATTTTTTTAAATAATTAATTAAATAATTTTTTTAAAAGAAAATAATAAAAATAAAATAATAAAGTATATAAAAAAAGATAAAGTATAAATTTCCTAAATAATCAAATTTCCTAAAATAATAAGAATAATAAATAAAAGAAATCCTAAGATAGATAAGAAAAATAAATAAACAAAATCCTAAGATAGATATGACTTGATAATTAGACCGCCAAGGTCTACACGAATTGGAAACCGTTCCCCGGCAACAGCGCCAAAAATACTTGATAGGTTTCTGGCAAGCAAACCAAAAATCCAGTAGTATAATAGTAAGAAGAGTATCGTATCCACAGGGAACGGTCAATTTACGTAGACTGTGATCTAATTATCAAGGGAAAACAACTGTGATCTAAGTATCGTATCCACAACCGTTGAGCATGTTGCTCGATACTTGATTGAATCTGGTGATCTTGCAAACAACTTATATTTGAAAATGAAATATTTTCCTAGTTCTTTGACAAAAAATGCCTTCACATGGTTTACAACACTTCCTCCAAATTCCATTCATACATGGAATCAACTTGAAAGAAACTTTCATGAACAATTCTTTCGAGGAGAAACCAAAGTTAGTCTAATGGATTTAGTCAATGTTAAAAGACAGAATCAGGAATCCATAGATGACTATCTCAATAGGTTTAGATTGATGAAGGCTAGGTGTTTCATGCAAATACCTGAACATGAATTAGTGAAAATTGTTGCTGGAGGTTTATACTATTCCATTCGGAAAAAGTTAGTAAATCAACAGTTAAGAGATATGGCTCAATTGGCAGATAAGGTTAGGCAAATTGAACAACTCACTTTAGAAAAGGAAAAACTTAAGAAACATTTTCGAAGGGATAAGATTGCTTATGTCAAAATGTTAGGAAGTGAGGAAGATAGTGATATTGAGGATTATGAGGAAAGCAAAATTAATGTCGCAAAATTGAAACCATGTCCTCCTTATACTTGTGCTTCTCTAAGGCCTTATGAATCAAAAGACAACAGGAAAAATGTTAAGAAACTAAATTATAGTTTTGATGTCACAAAGGCTGATCAAATTTTCGACATCCTTGTAAAAGATAAGCAAATTATTCCGAGTGAGGATCATAAGATTCCTTTTCCAGAACAAATAAAAGGTCAAAAATATTGTAAGTTTCACAATGCTTTTGGCCACTAGACTAACTATTGTGTCCGTTTCAGGGATCTTATTCAGAACGCCATCAAAGAAGGTCGATTGAAATTTGAAGAGAAATCGAAAATGGCAATGAAAGTGAACTCTGACCCTTTTGCTGCTAATGCAAGTTATGCTGAGCCACTCGAAATCCTGATGGTAGATTTCGAAAATACTACCCTCAATGATCCTACTGATAGGATCATTGAACAGTTCAAAAAGGAGATTACTCCCATTTACCCCAAAGCAGGGGAAACCTTGATTGACTTCTTAGCTGAAAAGAAGAAAAACAATCAAGAGGTAATGCTATGTCCTCGATGCAGTGCCATCTTCGACAAGTCTGCTGCAAAGGCTTTTGAAGAATCTGAGAAAAGAAAGTTTCAGAATAGAAGGGCCCAAAATTCTAGTGGACCCAAAGAAACTTTCGAAGGAGTTATTTGCCAAGGGCAAACACTCCAAACAATCAATGGGTTAATGGTTTCCAACACCAAAGGCCGAACCAACATTTCGGATGGAAACCAAATGTTTACAACAAAAACTTCCAGAATCCAAACCAGATTCGGGATGGAAGTTATGGGAAACCTCACTTCAATGGGAAGTTTAGTCGATATACCCCTATGACTAAAACCAAATGGAGAAGGTTCCAAAGAATCAAGAAGGCTGAACAGAATGTTGTGAATCAGCCTCAACAAAATCAAGTTCCCTCAAACTTTGTACAAGTTGTACAAAAAGAGGTAGGACCATCAACCTATGCCCAAGTTGTTCAGAATGGGAATCAAGTTGATGACAAACCTATGGCCCCAGTCGAAGATGTTGATAGCAACATGATAACTGATAGCTTCGAATTAGGATTCCTGATGATTTAGAGGCTATTTGTGGGGTTGTATCAATTCTTCTTGCTGAGTTTGCTCAACAAACCTTGAGCCACCAAGAGGAAGAAGACTTCAAGGATACTGAGTTCGATTATCGCTCAGGACCTTCGAAAGTAAGTTTTGTGACTTGGGCAGAACCCAAGCTGAACTCTGCAATATTCGATCCTCCAAATGATTTCATGAAGAATCATTTGAAACCACTTTTTGTAAGTGGAAGGGTCAATGGTTACTTCGTCAATCGAATGTTGGTTGATAGAGGAGCTGCTATAAATCTGATTCCTAAGAGTTCATTAAGAAAACTTGGGAAAACAGAAGAGGATCTTCTTCCCCATAACATAGTCATTACAGACTTTAATGGGAAGACTTCCAAGTCAGAAGGGATGATTGCACTTGATATTGAAGTGGGTGATGTGATTCGACCTACAGTTTTTATCGTAGTTCCTTCGAAAGCAAATTACAACATGTTACTTGGAAGAGAATGGATTCATGGAGTTGGTGATGTACCTTCAACTCTTCATCAGAAACTTTTCCTTTGGAATGAGGAAGGTGATCTTAGAGAAGTCGAAGCAGATTATACCCAAGTAAGGGCCAATACTAGTTTGGTCGAATTTGACAAGTTTTTGGGTAATGTAGCACCCCTTCGAATAGAAGACCCTTCTTTTAGGGTAGAAGGTATGTATCCAATATATGTAAGACTCAATCTTAAGTTTGGTTTCATCATTAAATATGAGGCCGAGTATGAAGCGGCCCTTGAAGAAGTTGATGAATGAATCCTTCGAGCTTCTTAGCTCGAATTTCGGCCTATTTGGCCGAAAATAAGTTAGAAATGGCCTTCAAGGCCGAAAGTCTAACAAATGGATTGGCCCCATGGGCCAAAGATGAATCTGATTCGGCTGTAAAAGTCGAAGTTAATATTGAAGAGCCAATTCGAGATGAAAAACAATTATCCGATCTCGAAGAAGTAATGGCTTATGTAAAAGAAGATGAGAAGTTAGATTGTATTTATGATGATGATCCTCTTGGGTTCGAAAGAGACTCAAGTTCAAAAGGATTCGGTATGAAAGCTCAGGATCCTCCTGTGATGGCTCCTCTTGTTCGAGGAAAACCTCTCGAGTTATATGTATCTGCATCGAATGAGACCATTGCAAGTATGTTGGCTCAAGAAAATGAAGATGGATTCGAAAGGGATATCTACTATCTAAGTAGAGTTCTGAATGATGCAGAAACCAAATATTGTAATATAGAAAAATTATGTTTATCCTTATACTTCGCTTGTACAAAGTTGAAGTATTATATCAAACCTTTCGAGGTTATTGTATTCTCTCTTTCTGACATAATAAAACATATGTTATCAAAACCTATTTTACATAGTAGAGTGGGGAAATGGGCATTGGCCTTAACTGAATATTCGTTAACTTATCAGCCACTTAAAGCAATCAATGGTCAAGTTGTTGCTAATTTTATGGCTGATCATTCGAATTTAGAATTTGAAGACATAAATTATGTGGGCTCTAAACCTTGGGATCTTTACTTTGATGGTTCGAAACATTCATGAGGTTTAGGAATTGGTGTGCTGATAATTTCACCAAATAAAATTCCCACTAAGTTAATGATCAAAGTGAAGTATTCTTTGTCAAATAATGAGATAGAATGTGAGGCTTTGATCTCAGGACTTGAAATGTTGTTGTCTTTAGGTGCTAAGAATGTTATAATTCGAGGAGATTCTCAGTTGGTTGTAAAACAACTAAATAGAGAATATAAATGTATCAATGAAAGACTGATTAAGTATTTTGCTCGAGCAGCGAGATTGATTTTCGAATTTGATGAAGTAATAATTCAGCATATTCCTCGAATTGACAATGAAAAAGCTAATCGTTTGGCTCAGATAGCATCAGGATATAGAATTTCGAGTAAGAAACTTCAGAAGTTGATCAAAATAAAGGAACAACTTCCTCATGAAGTTCAGATCTGTTATAATGGCCATGACTTGGATTCGAATGATTGGAGAAAAGAAATATTCGAATACTTAAAAAATCCAAGTGGCCAAGTAGATCGAAAACTGAAATACAGATCACTCCAGTATACAATCTTAGGAGATGAGTTATATAAGAAATCATTAGATGGAAATCTTCTTCGATGTATTGGAGAAAAAGAAGCTTATTTGGCTTTGGAAGAAGTTCATGATGGACTTTGTGGAGCTCATCAATCTGGAGAAAAAATGAGATGGGTTCTAAATAGGCAAAGGTTATATTGGCCTACTATGATAAAAGACTGTTTGAAATCTTCAAAGTCTTGTGAGGAATGCCAAAAACATGCTAACATTCAACATGTTCCAGCAAGTGAGTTGCATTCGATTATTAAACCTTGGCCATTTCGAGGTTGGGCTTTGGATTTAATTGGACAAATACATCCATCTTCGTCCAAGTCTCATAAATACATCTTAGTTGCTATAGATTATTTTTCGAAATGGGTTGAGGCAATTCCATTGAGAAATGTTGATCAGGAAGATGTTATCAATTTCATTGAAGAAAATATAATTTTTTCGATTTGGAATTCCTGAAACATTAACAACTGATCAAGGTTCAGTTTTTACTGGAAGAAAAATGCAAAACTTTGTATAATCTAGAAATATCAAGTTATTAAAATCAACTCCCTATTATGCTCAGGCTAATGGACAAGTTGAAGCAGCCAACAAGATTATTATTGGTTTAATAAAGAAAAACATTGGTAAAAAACCAAGAAGTTGGCATGAAACTTTGAACCAAATACTTTGGGCTTATCGAAATTCTCCTAAAGAAGCAACTGCAACCACTCCATATAAGTTGGTATATGATCATGAAGCAGTTCTTCCAGTTGAGATCAATCTGCAATCTGTTCGAATTCAAAGACAAGAAGAATTACCTTCAGAAGATTATTGGAACTTAATGTATGATGAATTGAATAATCTTGATGGAGAAAGATTGATTGCACTTGAAAACATTGTAAGACAAAAAGAGAGGATTTCGAGATTTTACAATCGAAAGACTAAGTTAAAAAGTTTCAAAGTTGGTAACTTAGTTTGGAAAGTAATTTTACCTGTTGACAAGAAAAATCCTGGATATGGAAAATGGTCCCCAAATTGGGAAGGACCTTTCGAAATTGAAAATGTTCTTTCAAGTAATGTGTATGTTATTCGGGAATTAAGTTCTAGTCGAATAATTTCTATCAACGAAAAATACTTGAAAGAATATAAGCCCATGATGATGGAAGTACGAATTCCGTAAAGGAAATTGTCAATAAAGTCTTACAGTAATCCAACAAAAGAGTTCGAAACGTAAACTAAAAGTTTCAAAACAAAAAGATAGATAAAAAGAAGCTAAGACAAATCTGATTTCAGAGCTTCAAGGGAACCACGAAGAAGCTGAATGGTAGAAGTGGTTGACTCCTTCTCGAGAGTTGCATTTTGTGCTTGCTTCAAATCTCCTTTAACTTCAAAATTTTTATCTTTGATTTGAGCAAACGTTTCCTTCTATTTGACATCACATTTCTTCACACCATTCTCAAGGCCAGCTTTCTTCTTCTTTGATTCCTCAAGATCAGTCTCTAAAATGTGGATGTGAGTATCAAGCTCTGAAATTTTGGTCGTCCCAGTCGAAATGTGTTCTGAAGCTTTATCATAAGTCTCCTTCAAAGTCTTGAGTACAACACGACCATTGTTATATTTTTTAGTAAAGGAGGTTTCATTAATATCAACATTCGAAAACCTCAAAACTGCTGACTTCGATTCAGAAATGAAAGAACTCAATCGAATGAAAAAGTTCGCAGAAGGAGATGGAAGCTCACTAAATTTGGAACTAATTTCAGTGACCAACCTGTCCAACTTTTGTCTGAAATCCTCTTTCTGCAAATTTTCAAAGTAACCTGCAGAAAAAACCATAGTCGTCAAGTCATAAACAAAAGGAAACATAGAAGGACCTTGAGTCTTCTTTTCGATTTGATTCGAAGATTGTTGAGATCTTGAAGAAAAAGAAATTTCCCACCAAAAATCTTGGTAAAATATTCCATTTCTCATAACTAAATTTTGAAATGAGAATATTTTGGGGGGAATCTGTTAAGGGTGGAAATTTCACCAAGTCATTTTATCCAATAAGGCCTTGTCGATTGAAAGAATTCAAAAAGATTCGAAAAGACGATGCATCTGTTGGTAGTAGAAAATTCACTAAGTTAAAATTACTAAAGATATCTTTCAGAAAGCCAATTTCAAATAAAACTTTGGTAAAATATTAATAGTGGAAATTTTACCAAGTTAAAATGAATTCAGACCTTATTTCTAATGGGATTTTCAAATGAAAGTTTCCCAAAAACTCATAGAGATTGGAAATTCGAATTCCAGCTCTAAAACATCATCATAATTCGAATTTCAGTGTCAGAATTCGAATTTCATCATCAGAATTCGAAATATGGCTCATAGAATTCGAATTCTTACAAGTAAAAAGACTTGTACAAGAGGCTAAGGTAATCTAATCTTAAATTTCATTTTGAATATCAAGTTACAGAAGAAAATTCAAACTTGAGATAACCTGAATCCTCAAGAAATTCAAATATAACTTAATCTTTTTAACTGAAAGGTTTCAAATGTTATAAAACCAGAATCATTGAAAATTCGAATCAAACATTCCTTGTTGTGATCATAAGGTTATATTTCGAAAATATGAGAGGAAGTATAATGAGGTTTGTTCAGACATAGAATATTTTCTGAAGTTTTACATCATTAGAATTCAAATTCTCTGAAGCTAGAAGTACTGTAAGATTTCAAATTCCAACTTGGTGAAATGGGTTGAGAATTTCGAATGTGAAGGCTAGAACAAAAAACTTCGAATCAGAACTTGAGCATAAGGTTTTAAGATTTTGAAATTCTAAATGTGACAACATGGTCTAAAGATTTCGAATTTCAGACTTAGTCAAATATTCTGAAGGATGCAGGTCAAGACTTGTCAGAATTTCCTGAAGACTTCAAATTTTAGACTTAGTCAAATATTCTAAAGGATTCAAGTCAGGACTTGTCAGAATTTTCTGAAGATTTCGAGATCAGACTTAACCAATTTGTCTGAAAATCTCGAATCCAAACTTAACCAAATTGTCTGAAGATTTCGAGTAAAGACATAACCATTACTTGAAGATTTCGAGTAAAAGACTTAACCAAATATCCTGAAGATTTCGAGTCAAGACTTATCCAGATTTCCCGAAGATTTCGAATCAAGGCAAAGCTAAAACCCATGAAGATTTCGAATGAAGACTTGGGCAAATCATATGAAGATTTTGAATCAGAATTCAAATTCAAACAAGAGAAGGCACGTGGAAGACATCCAATGAAGATGAAGACACCTGTGTGGTCTTAGATTAGGTAGTTTAGATTGTGTCTTACGTGTCATTTGTAAATTAGTTGACTGTTAGGGTCAAAAGTCTATAAATAGGGCAAAGTCAGATGTCCTAAGGACGAATCTTTCTCATTTCTACATACTTACGACAAATACTCGAAAAAAGCATATTGTCTACCATATTTATGACTACTTGCTCATCCGAGAAAACTCGAAAAGTATGTCAGTTTGAGGATTTTGTCAATCTTTTTACATTATTCTTGAATTTTTAAATACATTTTCTTTTACTTTCTTACTTTCAATTTACTTTATTTCTCACTTCTTTCTTTTTCTACCTTTTACTCGTCAATTGTATAACTTTATTTTAGAATCCACCATGAGGACCTGATTCCAGTCCCAAATTGTTTACAGGAATCCTTATTTGTTTGTTTTACTAAAAATCACCACAAACACTGAGCTTACTGATCAGTCGAGGCTAGTGCTTCAATGATCCTTGTGGCTTGCTCTGCATCTACTGCCATCATGGTGCCACCAGCTGCAGCATCCAAGATCATCTTTGTATCTGGTCTGCGTTCATTGCAGAAAATATTCAATTGGACAATGTCCTCAAATCCGTGATTGGGGCATCTTCTCAGCAATGATTTAAATCTCTCCCAAGCTTCCCAAAATGGTTTTTCTGCTCCATGCCTGAATGTTGAGATATCTGACTTTGCTTTGATGTATCTTGATGGTGGGAAAAATCTGTTAAGAAATTTCTCCTCTACTATGCTCCAGCTTGTCAGACTCTGATAAGGGTGAGACTTCAGTCATTCTTTAGCTTTACTTGTCAAAGAGAAAGGGAATAAACGTAAATATACAGATTCTAGATCTCCTTCCTCAAAGCCCATAGTACCAATCAATTCATAAAAAGTAGACAAGTGTGTATAAGAATCTTCATGATCTAATCCTGTGAATTGATGTGCACTGATAAGAGTTAAAAATGATGGCTTCATCTCCAGTAATTTTGCAGTAACAGGTATAACTATGCTTGAGAAAAATCTCGGCCCTTGTTGCATTGCATATTCTCCTAATGTCCTTCTTGGTGGTGGTAGAGGATTTACCTGCTCCTCAGCCATCTATTCTTCTTTTGTTTCTTTTTGGGTTGTTGAAAAGAGAGTGTTAAAATTATCTCCTTTGGTTGACTCATCTCTTTTCCTCCTATTTTTGCTCCTGTTTCTTCTTGATGTCTTTTCTATTTCGGGGTCAAATTCCAATAGCGCTTTTGATACCTAACCTCTCAAGAACATAAATCAAGAAACTTGAACAAGAGTTAAATGAAAAATAAAGAAATAAAAGAAAAGAAAATAAAAATAATAATTCAAAAAAATTAAAATTAAAATAAAAAATATAAAAATATAAAAATATGAACAGCTCAAAAAGATAGAACTAAAAATTTAAATTTGAAACATCGATCCCCGGCAACGGCGCCAAAAATACTTGTTGAGATCTTGGCAAGCGTACCAATATCACAACAGTATAATAGTAAGAGAAAGGGTTGTCGTATCCATAGTGAACGATACAAATAAATTGTTGGTGTTCACACTTATCAAGTAAGAGGAATTTTGAAAGTTTGTTTGTGAAGATTGCAATATTAAATAAAAGAAAAGATAAGAGAGAGAGAGAGAGAGAGAGAGGAAACAGGGAAGGTTGAGCAAATTAAGGAAACTAGGATTGAACTTCGTCTATCGCACCCCTCTTGTATTTGGAAACCAATGAAATCTAGGAATTTATAATTATAAATATTGAAGCCCAAATAAATTTCATTCATAAAGATTCCTCAACTATGAAATTCTTAGAATCAACTCCCTAAACACCGATTCCTTGGCTGCTTAACAAATTGTTCTAGCCTTAAGATCAGTTGTTAATAGCTATCCATAAATTTAACCCTATTCCTAGGCATTCAACCTATCGAGTATTTTTACCCAAATCAGAATTCAAGAGCCCTATTCCTAGGCACTCAAGAACTCGTTCCTAATTTCACAAAACCGCTTCCCAGCGCGCCCATAAAATTATATCATAACTCCGGTACAAAGACGGAAGCTAAGCATTAAGAACAGAATAAAAATCCAATATTATAAAAATAAAGATTCCTAGATAACAAAGAAGATCCAAAATACAATTGGGGATTGAATCGACTACATTTAATCCTAAGGGAAAGTTTAGCTACTCATGGTAGCCATTATAAACCAATTGAAGAGACTGTCACACTTTTCTCCAGCTCCCAATCTACTCAACGACTCCGTACATCTCTGTCTACTGCTCACTTGATGCTTCAACTTGTACTTTAACTTATTACCTATAAAAATCAATATTTTCTTCATCAAAATAGCATCAAATTCATAATCAATTACAATAGTTTCATTTGCTACAATTTAAGCTAAAAGGGTGGATTTGGACTATAAATCTGATAATTTATGATCAATTAGTGTTGTATTTATATAGTCATTTTATTGATTTCTAGCACTTATCAGTTATATTTTTAGAACCACAGGCAACACTAGAAGGGGGTTGAATAGTGTTATGGTTATTTTAAATAATTTTGGAAATCATGAATTAAATTGAGAAGGCATTAAGACGTATTAAATAGAAGGACGTACAAACAGAGTTTAAGTAAAAGCGCGGAAGATAAGAAGGACAAATTTTGATGAACTTTGAGACTATAGGAATTTTAGTTGAAACGTTAACTTGCTTAGTCTCTTAATTAATCTTAGTTATTCAGACTCATCTCAAGATACCCTCTGAAGGATACTACAAAAAATCTTTTCAGAACTATTTCTGAACTACTTCAGATAATCGTGTGAAGTATATTTCTAACTTCTGAACTGAGACCTTTTCAATTCCAATTCAGATAGTTATTTCAGAAGTTCTTCAAAGTACAATTTCTGTAATACTACAAATGATATAAGATCAACAGAAAGATTGTTTTATCTTTGAAAAACTTGTTTTATTGAAATTGTTGAGTTAAGTTTATTATGAAAAATACTTTTCAATCCCCTTCAGAAATATAAAGTTGTAAATAAATGAGTTTAAGGGAAAGAAGACTTAGCCAAGAATTTATCCCGGTTCACCCACCAACCAGTGAGATACATCCAGTCCCAGGGCAAACCACCACTGGATTTTCCACTATCTGAAACCACAGATACAAGTATTCTTTAATTTTCAACTGCCTCTTCAGGCAACTCATGCAGTATTCTTTTACAGACAAGCCTCTCCAGGCTCAACAAGTATTCTTTCTTATCAAGCCTCTTCAGGCTCTACATTGAGTATTCTTTCTTACAGAGTATCTCCAGACTCAACACCAAGTATTCTTTCTTATAGAGCCTCTCCAGGCTCAACACCAAGTATTCTTTCTTACAGAGCCTCTCCAGGCTCAACACCAAGTATTCTTTCTTACAAAGCCTCTCCAGGCTCAACACCAAGTATTCTTTCTTACAGAGCCTCTCCAGGCTCAACACAGAGTATTCTTTCTTATAGAGCCTCTCCAGGCTCAACACAGAGTATTCTTTATTCCTCCAAGCCTCTCCAGGCTCTCAGACACATAAAGTGTTTACAACTCAATCTAAGTTTAAGTTCGTGAGAAACATAAACTCATATTCTTCTTGTACAAAGTGATTACTGAGTCTGACTCAAGATACATAATTGACAATCTAAGTACAAGGATAAGACTGAGATACAAGTGTATGAATTAGGTACAATCTCGTCTTCTAAGTGAGGTAAATCTCCCTCAACTAATTGGCTAGGTAAGATATGAAATTATGCTTCAGCCATTTCTTTCTTGTGGACTTCAATGTCCAACTTAGTTGGTCGACACCATGTAGATGTGATACTTGGAGTTAGGCCGACTTGGTTGGTCTATGGACTTGCCAACTCTTCTTCAAAGACTTTCTTGAGGCTATTTATATGTTCTGATGAAATATAGCCGTTTGAAGATTTCTTGGTTACCGTTTGAGAAGTAATAATTTTGGCTCAAGTAGCCGTTGTGAAATAGCTTCTCTAACCGGTTGTTTCTTATTAAGCAGAATAGGTGTGCAGATAACTCATCTCTGACACACTACTGATGTGTTCTTTAATCTTTGAGAGAATTTCCTTAAGCAGATAGATGACTTCTTTTCTTTCTCTCTTCTTCTTCTTTTCTGATCCTCTTGCCTTTCTGTGAGTGTGAGGATATATCCGTTGAGTTTTTCCTTTAGCTCGACTTGTGCTAGCTTCCTTTTAGCTCAGCTTTTGACAGTCTGTTGCTTTCATCTTTTCTTCTCTTGATCAGAGTTCCTTGATAATATTTGAATAATATCTTAGCCGTTGAACAACTGATCTTTACTTTTGTTAAGACTTCTCATATTGGACTTTGTTTAAGTAATCAGTAATGAGAGTCCTCAAACCCAAAATATGTTCAGAGAGTATGAGTGTTCAGATGATTAAACTCTTCACATATTTTCAGATGATTTGTGAGCTTTTCACTTTGAGATATTATCTCATTAGTTTTCATCTGCTTTATCATCTTTATTTCTTGCTTCTTTATTCTTAGAATTCATTCAACAAGATTCTTTCCTCTATCAAGAGTTGCTTCTCCTCTTCTTCAGACGATTGAAGCTCTGTTCTTGTTTGTCTTTTCTGTTTCTTCTAATACTTAGATGGATAGAGATGTTGAATTAAATATCCTTGGTTCAAACATCTTTCTCGTCATTTTCTTGTTCAGACTTCTGATTTGCTTTGGGCAGCAGCATGTGTAGTATGTCTGCGTACACAGTGCCTTTTTGTTGCAGGTGCAGCAGCCTTTGCAGGATTTCCTTATTTGCGCAAGTCTTTTGATCGAGACAGAAAAGCATGCCTAAATCTTGCACTGAAATGATACATAATCAATTTGATAAAGTGTTGTTTATGCTTGACAAGTCTTCACGAGATCGTTTCTTGATTCTGTCATTTTCAGCTTTCAGATTGCTTTTGGTCAGCTTCAATTCTTCAAACGATAGATGTTCTTCAGACGAGATCCTCTTGTCTTCAAGTCTTCAGATGATAGATGTTCTTCAAATGATTAAGTTTATTTCTTCTCTTTAGATTCTTGTGCTCTTCTTTTTCTTCTTCAAAATCTGCATTGCTTCAACTTCTTATTCTCACTTCGTTCTTCGTTCTTCTTCTTCTGATATTCTTCTTATGATCTGTTTTTCTTCTTTCGATTTGTTCTTCTTCTTCTGGTCTGCTATTCTTCTTTCGATCTGTTCTTCTTTCTTCTGATTTGTTCTTCTTCTTCTGATGTATTCTTCTTCTGATGATGAATACTTCAACCTGAAACACAATCAACAAAACAATACCTTTCTTAGTAGAACCTGCTTATATGATCTTATTTGTTAATCATTAAAACCTAAGGACACTAAGTCTTAAATCAAGTTTGAATGTTCAAACTGATTCTTAGACTTCACAATATTCCATAAAAGCAAGGATGAGACTTTTGAGAATTTCACAAAATTCTGTAAGAAATTAAGTGCAAAATGAAAAAGGATTTTGCATATCTGCAATCAGAAGTGACCATGGTGGTGAGTTTGAAAACTCAAGCTTCAACATGTTCTGTGATGAGAATGGAATCTCACACAATTTCTCTGTGGCTAGAACACCTTAGCAAAATGGGGTTGTTGAGAGAAAGAACAGAAGCTTGCAGGAGATGGGTAGAACCATGCTCATTTCAAGCAATCTACCAAGATCATTCTAGGCAGAGGCTGTTCACACAACTTGATACATTCAAAACAGAATTTCGGTAAGACCAATTCTCAAAAGAACTCCCTATGAATTGTGGAGAGGAAGAAAACCCAACATTTCTTATTTTCACATTTTTTGCTGTGAGTGTTTCATACTTAACACCAAAGATAATATGGGTAAATTTAACTCTAAATCTGATAAAGGATTCTTCATTGGTTATTCAGAAACATCCAAGGCTTATAGAATTTATAACTCTAGAACCTTGACAGTAGAAGAATCTATTCATGTCAGATTTAATGATGCTAAAGAGACTGATAGGGAACTATCAGATCTAGAAGATGACTTTGCAGGAATGGAGCTGAATCCTACTTTAGAGACTACAGAGGTAAAAAATGAAGTACCTGTTGAAAGACCCTTTGAAGTACCTGCTGAATAGACTCCTAGTCAACCTGCTGAAATTGATCCCCTTCATAGAGTTAATGTTGAGTCTCAGAATGAGCATGTATTTCCTCGCATGCATGAGTGGAGATACAAGACTCATCATCCTCGAGAGCAACTCATTGGTGATACTTCAGAAGGTGTAAGAACAAGATCAAGACTTAGAGAAGTCAATAATCTTTCCCTCATCTCTGAAATTAAACCAAAGAACATTGATGAAGCTCTGCATGATGAAAGGTGGATCTTAGCAATGCAGGAAGAGCTAAATCAGTTTTCCAGGAGTGATTCTGGACTCTTGTTCCTAAACCCCATGGGAAAACTATTATTGGAACCAAATGGGTGTTTAGAAACAAACTCTCTGAAGATGGTCAAGTGGTCAGAAACAAGGCCAGGCTGGTTGCTCAAGGCTACAATCAACAAGAAGGTATTGACTTCATTGAAACTTTTGCACCAGTAGCAAGGCATGAAGCCATTAGGATTTTACTTTCCTATGCAGCCAATAATGACATCATACTATATTAGATGGATGTAAAGAGTGCCTTCCTAAATGGTCGTTGAGGAATAGGTGTTTGTTAGACAACCCCCTGGTTTTGAAAACTTAACCTTTCCAGATCATGTTTTTAAACTGAAAAAGGCTCTATATGGTCTTAAACAAGCTCCCAGAGCTTGGTATGACAGATTGAGCAATTTTTTACTCAAAAATGGTTTTGAAAGAGGGAAGGTTGATACTACTCTTTTTAGAAAAATGTCTAACAAAGACTTAATTCTAGTTCAGATATAAGTTGATGAAATTATCTTTGGATCAACAAATTCTTCACTATGCACTGAGTTTTCAAGGCTTATGCAATCTGAATTTGAAATGAGTTTAATGGGTGAACTCAAATTATTCTCAGGACTTCAAATTAAGCAAGATTCTGAATGTATATGGATCCATCAGGAGAAATATACAAAAGAAATTCTTAAGAAGTTTAACATGCATGATTGCAAACCTGTGTCAACTCCTATGCACCCCTCAACAATCATAAGTAAAGATGAAGGAGAAGAATGTGTTGACCCAACCATGTATAGAGGCATGATTGGATCTCCGTTGTATCTTACAGCAAGCAGACCTGACATTATGTTCAGTGTATGCCTGTGTGCAAGATTTCAATCAGACCCAAGAATAACTCATTACAAGGCTGTTAAAAGAATTTTCAGATATCTAAATGGTACTACTAATCTTGGTCTATGCTATAAGAAGAGTAAGGACTGCAGATTATTAGGATATTGTGATGCTGATTTTGTTGGAGATAGAGTTGAAAGAAAATCAACAAATGGAGGATGCCACTTCATTGGAGAGAATATGATAAGTTGGGCTAGCAAAAGGAAAAACACCATAGCCCTCTCAACTGCTGAAGCTGAGTACATTGCTGCTGCTTGTTGTTGTTCACAGCTGCTATGGGTAAAATATCAACTTGAAAATTTTAACATTCCTGATAAATCTATTCTTGTATTTTGTGATAATACAAGTGCCATAAATTTGTTTAAAAATCCAATTCAGCATTCTAGAGCTAAGCATATAGAAATGAAACATAATTTCATTAGAGACTATGTTCAGAAAGGTGTTTTTGATATAAAGTTCATGGACACAGAGCTTCAATGGGCTGATATATTCACAAAACCTCTTGCTGAAAATAAGTTTAAGTTCATTAGAGATAATTTGCACATTCTTGCATTATCTGAATATTAAACCTGCTGTCATATGCTTACTTGCTGAACTTTTCTGGTTTTTGTTGCATTATTACTGATATATAATCTTTTAGCAACCTCTTTACTCTGAATTTCTTGCTTGAACATGCTATAACAACCCTTTTGCTTGATGAAATAAGAGTGAGTAATATAAACTAACAAAATCTGAAGTTTAAGTGCTTTTCAGAGAAGATATCTCTTATTCAGGGGGATCAAGGCAAGTTTTTCTGCTTGTGTCCTTGAAAAAGAAGGAGAATTCAGTTTTGCTCAAGTATCTGAGAAAGGGGGAGAATTCTTTAAACTTTTCTCTATTCTTGAATTTCCCTTCAGATATTTGATAGTTTAAGCAAATTTGTCATCATTAAAAATGGGGAGAATACTGAGTCTCAAAATATTATTAATTGGTTAATAATGTTTAAGTCTCATAACCCTAATTTTTAATGATTAACAAATTTGGTGAAGTTTCCTGAAAGAAGGAACAGATTCTGCTCAAAGGTACTATCTGTGTTTCAGCAACTTTCTGAAGGAGCAGCTCTCTAAAGGAGTGCAACCCTTTGATATGGTGCAACCTTCTAAAGTCGAGAAACCTGTTGAAGGATCAAGACTTGCTAAAGCCAGTAAACCCTCTGAAGACGAGAAATGTCGTACTGAGACTTGTATCTTTTTGGAAAAGGGTTTTTCTGCTGATTCCTTTTCGAGGACTCAAGTCTTTCATAGCTCTTTGCCAGCTATCTGTATGCACTTCACTTCTTTTGGAAAGGAAAAACAGAAACCTTTTGGCATATTTCAAATTACTATTCACATAAAAGGCAACTCCTGCTACACAAGTACACTTTGCTCAAAAAAGTAGAGTCAACGCTGCTGACACCTACTCTTGTTGTGCCTGTTGCTGCAAGTTATCAGAGTTATGTGTCTCAACGGGAAGAAAGCTTTTTCTCAACGGGATTTAGAGAAGCCTAACTGGTCTCATCTCTTTTCTTCTATAAATACGAAGTCTCATGCAGAGAAGAAATAAGAATAGAACGAACCATCCTGTTGAATTGCTGTCAAAATTCTCTAAGAAAATTTTTCATCTTATTTCATTTGTATATCACTTTATTATCTTGAATTATACTCAGTTATCTGTACATCTTACCCAGTTTAGGCTTTAAACTTGTGTAGTTTCAAAGCTTAAACAATCTCTTTTCATACTCAGTTTCTGTTTGAGCATGGAGAGGCTTATTGTTTAAAGAATACTTGTTTTAGAGCCTGAAGACGCTTGACTGTAAAGGAATACTTCTTGTATAGAGCCTGAAGAGGCTTGACTGTAAAACAATACTTGTATCTGTTCAGATAGTGGAAAATACTTTGTTGGTTGGCATTGGGACTGGACGTAGCTCACAGTGGAAGTGAGTGAATCAGTATAAATCCTTGGTTAAGTTTTCTCTTACCCTTATCTCTTTATATTCGATTTAAACTAACTTGGAGGGTTTTGAGTAAATTGTTTTATAAGTTGAAACTGAAAACAAACCCAAAAGTATTTATAAACAAGTTTCCAAAACGATTTTATTGGACCTGCTGAAGCTACTTCGGCAAGTACCTCACTCCCAATTTCAGCAAGTTACTTATACTTCTTTGTGAAAAGTCCTGCTTGTTTAAAGGTTTTCCTAAAAATAGTTTGAAATTATAAAACACTATTCAACCACCTTCTAGTGTTTTCTGTGGTTTCTACAACAATGTCGTAAGATAAATAATAATATTTGTAAAATAAGATAAGGTTTGTTCGAAATAGATAGAGTCTTGAAGGAAAGATGACATAGCTAAGATGAAATTAGATATGATTTGTGTGGTGATATATTAAAAATAACTTTTTTATGATTGTATAAATTTTATTTTAGGATAAACGCTATTTTATTTTTTTATGAATCATATTAATTGTTGCGATTGGTTTTATTTGTTAATAGTGGACTTTTTGTAACTAGAATTGATATAAATACATCTGTTATTGTAATAGTGGTTTCGTAAGAAAATTATATCTAGTATTCCCTATATATTTTTAGGGTTTGTTTAGAGAAAAAAGGGTAATATAGGATGAAATAAGGAAAAGAATTATTAAGAGAGATCTTAGTGTTTTTAAAAATATAGCTTATCTCATAAAACCTTCTTAAAATAAATAAAGATTATTCGGAAATTTAAGAAAGAATCCTGGCAATATTCATATTGATATGCACACATGATTTATAATCACTAATGTGATGAAGTAAAATTATGACAAAATGAAATTAGGAAATTAAGGATAACTCTACAAAAATTATATAATTAAATATTAGGAAATTACTATTAAATTCTCTATAATATTCTTATTTATTCTTGTTATGTATTACCACTCTCTTTCTCGAGAAACCTTCCTTCTGCATATTGCTTCTATAAACACTCAAAAATATTTTCTACATTAGAAGTGTTTCTATACAGCTCTATATTTTGTAGTTTATCCACTCCTTGAGTGTTGAGGGAGAGCTCACTATCAAAAACAAACTTTGTCAAAGGAGGTAGTTGTATTCCAAGCTAACTAGAAGAGTTAGTGTTGGTTGTGAAGCTTAAAAAGTCTTGTAAGAAAGAAAACTTGTTCTGAGAAGCTTGAAGATACTTATAAGAAAGAATACTTACTATGAGGCGCCTAAAGAGGCTTAGGAAAGAATACTTGTTTAAGCCTGAGGAGGCTGTGGGAAAAGAATACCTTGTAATCAAATTTGATTAGTGGAAAATCTTACTAAGGTAGGTACTGGATGTAGCTCAAGGATTGTTAAAGGTAAACTAGTATAAAAATCATTGTGCAATATCTCTTACCCTTACTCTTTTTATTTTTCTGCACTTATATTGATTGATTTGTTAGTTATTATTCATACATTGAATTTTGGTAACCTGAAAATCAAAATTTGAGAAACCCAATTTTAAACTGATACTTTTATATAAATCACATCCATATAGGTATAAATAATGATCTGAAAAGTTTTATCAAAATTAAATATTGTTTGGTGCTTTAGAAGACAAATTTCTTAAAATCTATTCATAGACTTATATTGAAACTTGGACATAAAAAACAGATTTTTGAAAACTTGTTATTAAATGGGTATTTCCACATAAATCACATCTATATCAGTTCAAATACTGATCTAGAAAGTTTTATTAAATTATGAAACTATTTGGTGCTTCAGAAGCACATTTCTTGAAATATGTTCATAGTTAACATTGAAACTCGAGGTGCAAAATATCAGATCTTTATAGACTTAGATTTAAACTGATTTCATCATATATTCTGATTGTTCATTAGTTGAATATCCTATATGAAAAGTTTCATCAAGTTTCAAATCTATTTGATACTTCTGGAGCATCATTTATCATATTTCACACTTGTAACTTGGTTTAAAAATATCATATTGATATAAAATTGCTTTTGAAAAGTTTTTCTTATATAGTATGATTAGTTATTGATTAAATAAGTATTATGGAAAGTTTCATTGAAATATATACTCATTTAACCTTTTAGAAGCATATTTTAAAGTGTCTATTTTACTGTTTTGCTTCCGTAAAACTATAGAAACATAATATAATTCTTCTTAACCTTATTTAAGTTATTTATGCATTTAATACACTATTTGGATGAATAAACTCCAGTGATATTATTTCTTCTGAAATTGATTGCATTTAAAAATATACTTTCAATCAACTTAGTTGGCATATTACACTAACTACTATCTCCTAGAAGTAACTTCTAATAGCTAAGGTATTCCTTGAGCAAAGATCAGAAAGTTTCTTACAAGACTTGCAGATTGGACCAAAACTTTTCAAGTGTCACAATTCAATCCCCCTTCTTGTGACTCTCTGAACCACTTCAGTTTGTTATAAGATTTAGGGTTTAGGGTTTAGGATTCAAGTATTTAAATTTATTTTCATCTTGGTTATGAGGTTTGATTTTCATTTATATGCATATTAAATTATATTTATTTTGCCTTTCTACTCGTTTCAATTTCGTATTTCTTTGATCAAAGCTTGAAGAATGGAAGTATTCCCTTTCACTACAAGTGGTTTGCAAATATTCCCTTGATGGAAATATTCCCTTTCACTACAAGTGGTTTGAAAATTGGTTAGTTTTAATTATAATTTTGTGCAGTTTTGACAACTGCCAAAAAGAATGGAAGTATGTTATAAATGTGTATGTCGTGACTGGGAGGCAAGTCGAAAATCAGAAACAATTGGCGTTTCAATGGAGTCACCACCAAAATTTATTTTAAGGGAATATTTCAGGAAAAAAACCCTTTAAAAATAAAAATGATCTGCGAAATTAGAGTTAGATTCAAGAGTCGATTATATGTATTGAAGTGGTTCTTATTTTATATCCTTGGAAAGATAAGAAGTTCTACATGTATTGGGCCCTTATGACCTTTCTCCCTTATTTGAAATGGTTCATATTTTATTTCCTTGGAAAGATAAGAAGAAGTTCTGCTGCTTTGTATGAAATGATACCATCCAAAATATGATTATTTTTGGGGTAAAAAATGGGCTACATGTTCCCGACGTGATCCAACTCGTACAACAAGACCTTTATGTAGTAATTGGATCTTAACCATTATAGAAGTCCTTTTAAACTCAAACCAAATTCATTGGAAAGATAATATCTATGGCTTCAATATAATTAGATCACAAGATCATATTTTTCCATTTACATGGTCTGAAACATGCTTCAAGATGAGTATGAAAATGATTAGGAGACTTGGTAATAAGAATGGTGTATCATGTTAGGGATTTTTGTGTATATTTGTTAGATAATTGTGAAAAACTCTAAATGACTTGATTTCTAAGGTGGAAAGGTGGTCCAAAGTTATAAGATGATCTACATTTTCCGTTCCTATAAATAGGGTCATTTGTGAGGGAAGTAGGCGTCTTGAATTTGAGAAGTGTCCCTTTCTTTCTTTGTGTGTTAGTTTCAAGTCTTCATGGAAGGCTAAGTTCGTATTCAAATTTATTTTCATCTTGGTTATGAGGTTTGATTTTCATTTATATGCATATTAAATTATATCTATTTTGCCTTTCTACTCGTTTCAATTTCATATTTCTTTGATCAAACTTGATTGGTTACCATGTGTTGGTTGTGAAACTTGTGATTGAAGTTTGTTTGTACTCTTGATTGGTTAGTCATCATGCAACGATTGAAGAGCATAAAGTAAGTAATTAAATTGAAGGTTTTCTTTTAGTTATTGCTTTAATTGGGATTTGACGATAAGATTGATTTGGATCTAACAAAAGATTGGGTGATTGTTGATCTTGTTAATCTTAATGAATTGGATTTTGCGAGTTATTTCAGTATAGAATTCGAGGATCATTGTAGATATTCTATATGATCCTAAATTGATAGATTTAGGGCCAGTTTGTTTATGCTTAAAAAAGCACTTTTTAAATTGTTTATAAAATTATTTTTATGTTAGAGATTATTGTATAATCAGAAATAAATTTTCGTTTGGTTATAATCATGAAAAGCACTTTGTTTGCAAAAATAAATGTCTTTGCATTTTTAAAAACTTTTCTTTCTTCTACCGTAGTTGCTTTTTTCCCCCAAAGCAGCTCTAAGTTGTTTTTTTTTTTAAAAAAGTAGAAAACTGATTATTTTCTGATTCTACTTCTTGAAAAAAGTTCGAAAAAACATCTTAAAAAGTGATTCTTTTAAGAAATAATTTTAAACAAACGGGTTCTTAATCCCTTGTATATATGTTAATCAATGAGTAACCATGAAAATAGCCTCTGAATTTCCTGAATTGATCTTATCTTGAATTTACTCAACTTTTGCTATTATTTTGATATTTGTTTTCTCCAGTTTATTCCAATCAACCAAAACCACCAAAAAGAATTAAATTGAGTGGATATTCAAGTTTGACCTGGTTTGTACCCTTCCAATACAATTAATTCACAAATTGGTTAATTATAATTATAACTATAATTTTGTGCAGGTTCAATGAAATTAAAATAATTTATAACTTAATTTAATGAAATTAAAAAATTAATGAAATTATAATTACATATAAACTAATTTAACATTTTCAATATGCAATGAAAAGAATTGATTTAGTATATGCATATTTTTTTAGTTATTAGTGTATCTTCAGTTTGACATTAAAAAGCGACCAAATTCAAATTTAAATCTCTCAACCCAACTATGTATTGCGTTATATTCCAAAACTAAATATACTCTTAAAAGAATAATAAAAATTGACACACACACACATCCTATACTCAATAAATTATAATAAATAATTGAGAAACTCTCAATCCATGCACAATATGGGAAATTAAACTAGTATACTTTTAATCTATTAAGAGCCTGTTTGGGTGGAACTTCTCCAGAAGTATTTCTAGGTGGGAAAAAATAGCATGAATCAAAGAAGTGAAATGGATTTAACTTCTCCATAAGTTAAAATTAGTCTTTGTAGACCACCTCCTCCAAAAGCTCTCCCATTTAACTTCTTTAAAAGTAATTAATTTTAACTTATGGAGAAGTTAAATGCATTTGACCTATTTGATTCATACTATTTTTTTCACCTAGAAGTACTTCTAGAGAAGTTTCACCCAAACATGCTCTAAGTGTAAAACCTGAAAAACATGTTATTTAGACATTGTTGTCCATTATTCATAAAGTTATTACTATTATAAATTTGTTGATTACTCAAAATCTCTTAAAATTTTAAAATATAATAAGACGTAATTATATTTTTTTTGGTCCATTAGACATAATTATTATTTGTATAAATAAATTAACACAGTTCTTCTTTTTTTTTTTTGGATCGAAAACACAGTTCAACAAGACCCAACAAAAGAAGTGTCTAATTTAAGATGGGTCAATGCATGTAATCCAAAACAGTTTTTGTCAAGATTGTTTTTCGGTTAACTGTCAAGATATATATAAAACGTTGGGTTTTGTATTAGTCTCTACAATGGGTGATCATATTACGTTTGGGCTGCCGTTACTCACGATACTTTTTTGTTGACACACGACATAATTTTTGTATTAACATGTCCGAGTCACGCTACTTTCAGACTTACATGTCCGAGATACATGAACTTAAGGCCCAGCTGATTGGCCTTTTAGCTTGTGTTCACAATAGAAAGAGTTCCCCATTTTTTATTCATTGACCTAGACAAATACTAGTAAAAAATTCTGACATGTTTTTTAAACATAATTATATTATTGAATGAAATTAATGTGAGTTCTAAAAAATAGAGTAAACTCTTATTTTGACTCTAAATGTGTGTTTGGATCGAGAATTTTAGAATTTTTAAAATTGTGAAATCAATTATGAGTGATGATAAAAAAAGAGTTAAGTATGAAATGAATTGTAAATGATAATGTAAAAAGTTAAAGATGTTAGATTAATTTAATTAATGTGACCCGTGTAATTTAATAGTTTGAGTTTAATAAAAAGTGGGCCTAATGTCATGGTTGTTGACCCAGTATAGAAAATAAAGTCATAATGGGTTATTTAAAAAATCCCTCTCCGTTGACCAAAAAAAATCCCTCTCCTCTTCTTTTTAAAAGTGATAAGTGCAGTTACCAAAGGGGTCAACTAAGTCAGAAACATCCTAACCATCAAGTAGTGACAAGTGAACGAATAGCGGATCAGTAATTTTAAATTATTAAATTATACTTTCAAATTCTGATTGCGTTGAATTATTAAAATATTTTATTGTAATTTTGTTTGATATTTACATTTGAATTTATTTTTTAAACAATGATATATAATTTAATTAAAGTGAATATTATAATTAGATTTAGATCAATGAAAATATAATCAAAAATAAAAAAATGACAAAGAAAAAGAAAATGAATATCATGCCGTCACATGATATGAATCACGAAAGTAAAGAAAGTAAAGATTCATTTAATGTCTTATATAATGTTATATCACCAACTTGTTAAAGATTTAAAATGGATACAACTTTCTTTAAAATCAAATTCATTTCAGAAAAATCTTTATCAATAAATGTAGTGGGGGAGCAATGCGGGAATAAAAATATGTCAAAGTGAGTTATGTTTACGATTGAATAGAATCTTCAATAGATGTGATAGTGATAACTTATAAAGCATGGCGGCAGGCAGCACATATGAATAGGGATTCTAACGTGACGGTTATACTACGTTGCACATATGAATATCCATTAAAATTAAAATTAGTAGATATATTAATACATATGATATGTATTTACGAAAATTTAGTAATATTTAAAAATTTGATATAATATATTATGATATTGTATATGATATAAATTATTATTATATAATATAATTACATATTAATATATTAAAAATATTATTATAAAATAATATAAAATTATCTTATCTTATTATAAAATAATATAAAAATTAATATTTTAATATATTTAATAGAAAATATATTTTAATGTGTATAATAGTGAATATATTATTTATCGATAAAATATTTGAAAATTTAAAAATATAAAAAGAAAAAAGAGAGAATTTTATATAATATAATTACAAAATAATATATATAAAATATCATTATCAATAATAAAATAATATAAAATAAATTTTATTTTATTATAAGAAATATATTTAATGATACAAAATATTAAAAATTTCTTATACTTCAGAAAAGATTATAAGAAATGTCTTTAACATTTGCTGTATAAAAAATCCGTAAGGATCCTCTCCCGCGCTGCACTCTCTGCAGTAATAGCTGTTGATATTAACTATGGAATGATTCTGTAGTTATTGCCTAGCTATTCGGCAGCTAATATTGTTGCAACCTCCTGCCTCCTGCAGCATTGCAGCAGATCCGAATCCATACAAAATTAAAGCTATACAAAGTGGTTGTTTGGAAAATCATTGCAATTGCATGGTCACTTATTTCAATACAAATTTACTTATTTCAAAGCACAAATTTTCAAAGTAAAAAGATTCTTGATTTTGAAAAAAACATAAATTTGATACCGTGCTAATTAAGATAATTAAGAGACAAACACACTATAAAGTAGTCATAATGGATATAGATTTCATATAGTCAATATTTAGTTGAGTACCATTCATTTTAAACGGTTCTATTAATGTGAGTGTCGAAGGTGATGTATGTAGGGCCGACCCAAGGGTAAGGCTGCTCAAGCCTTTGCTTTAAGCCCCCGATTGTTAGTAACATCCTTTATACAAAAAAAAATTATTATAATTAGGTTTAATTCATTGGTTTATAAATTGATTTTCCTCCTCAAGGGTTGATGGTTCAATCCTTGCTAAATAAATTTTAACTTTTAAGACCCTTTTCTTTCATCTGCCCCAAAATGAAGGTTTGCTTGAGGTCTCACTACATGTTGGGCTGGTCCTGGATGTATGCAGTGTAAAAAGTAATTATATGTTATAATCCAATGATGTATTATCACATTATGTTAATTAGAGTCAGTAAAATGGATTAGCTCTACCGGCCCGGGCCGCAAAAGCCCTAAAAAGTAGGGTTTTAACTTTTATTTTAGAAGTCCGAATAACTCTCGGACTTTTTAGTCCAGCTTGATAAAATCCCGCACTCGCAAAAGCCCGTAAAAAAAATCAAGTAGCCCGCAAAAAAAAAACAATGCTACCCGCAAAAATATTGGGTTCATGCCTTTATTTTAGAAGCTCGAATATTTCCCGAACTTTTTAACCCGTCCCGCAAAAAATTTGCTACCCAATTGGGCCGGATCACCCGAATTTCCAGCTCTACATCATATGATAGTTGGGTATTGGACACCCTTTTCATGTTATGAATTTATCTAAGTGGAGATGAGTCTGAATGGAAAAGTGAAAAGGTCTCAAGTTAGTGAGAGAAACTCGACCAAAAAGAAAAGTTAGTGAGAAAAACAACAACTTGGAAGAGAAGGGAAGTGAAATATATTTTCGCTCATATACAGGGTAGTATATCGTAAAATTGCAACTACAATTCATTTACTATTAGATCAGGCTAAAATTTTAACAAGTTCAAGACATACAGTTCTTCATTTTGAAGGGTTAATTGGCTCTTTTATATGAGGTCTGAGTTGTGAGATATTTTGTTCTCACAGTAACTCTGACTTTAGGGTCTTTTTTTCTTCTCTGTTCTCTCTCTATATGTAAGCTTTATGACTTTGTTATTTAGTTTGATATTAACACTAGTGTACTTGAGACTCTTTTGTACCTTTATTTGATAATAGTGAAACTGTTTATTTGGTTTGGATGACCCATGATTTTTACCTGTTTTGACGAGTTTTTCACATTCAAAATTTTGGTTTCTCTTATGTGATTGTTGTGATTTGTTGTTTCTGATTATTTGTTGTTGTTCCTCATAGATTCTTACACATTGGGGGATTTATTTCTGTTGTGTTTACTATGTGATTGTTGTTTTTATTATTATTGTGTTGTTGTCTCCCATTATTGATTAATATGACACCTAAAATATTATTAAATTTAATAAATGATGTGATGAAAAATCATTGAATGAAAAATTAAACTTTTTTAACATTAGCAATAGTACATATCCATTAAATCATTAAATATTCTCAACCAAACATAGTATTATAATAATTTATTTTATTATTATTTAAACAACACTACCTAGGGAAGAATTAATGTGGAAACATTTACTATTTTTAGGGATGACAATGGGTAGGGTCTGGGTAGGGTACTATAGTACCCGTCCCCAACCCGCGCTTTGAAAAAAAACTCCTACTCGGACTTATACCTACGTGGGTAGTGATTCTAATACCCCGTACCCTTACCCATTGTGTACTTACCTGTACCCGTACCCATTACTCACACTTCTATTAACTATAAAAGTAATAAATTGATTAGAAAATGAAAATTAATTAAAAAATCACTCTAACACAAATGAAAAATAATTCACAGATCATTCAAGTTTAACTATAAAACAACTTTGGTAATGTAGAAGTGGATGAGAGATGAGAACAGTGAGAGGAGAAATGGAAATTAGTTCATATGTTTTGCTATTTTAGTGTTTAGTAATACAAAATTATAACATTTAATTATTAAATTAGTAATATATATTAATGTTTTTTGTGACTATAAATATATTAGTATTAATTAATAATATAAACATATATATATATAATTAATCATATGTATATAAATTACATTAAATATATGGGTATGGTAGGGGACCGATGCCCATTAAAAAGTGTGGGTATTTACGCAGAGACTCAGAGCCAAACACAGACCCATTTTGTGGGTAATTACCCTATCCATTGCGAGTAATTTTTGCGGGTACTGATTGAGTCGGGTCAATTGTCATCACTAATTATTTTATCATCAATGAAATACTGAAGCATCATGTATAAATTTCACAATTTAATTAAACAACAATAAAATGTTGTAGCTTAATTTATTATTATATATCTCATTCGTAAATAATGTTCAGTTTCTTTTTTATGGGAAAAATCTTATTAATACAAAAGCTAGCAATTAACTTCTAAATATATATTTAATTTAACATATATATTAGTATATCAAACATTCAAACTCAATACATATGTAACAAAAGAAATAGTAAACTCGCACATAATGCTATTTCTAGGGTAATACAATTCCTGGAAGGGACTTCTTTTAGAAACGAGATCCAATAAAATCATTTCTACGTGCCAAGATTACTTTGAAGGGATGCTGATCAATTTGATAATAGATTTTGAGCCACTTCACTTCTCTCTGTCTCCCCCGAGTTAGTGGGAATGTATATTTTCCGAGTCAATAGATTCCTCAAGTGTGCAATATGTATATTTTTTAAGATTTACAACATGATTAGATTATGCTGTTTGAATTCGACAAAACCAGGTTCTTAAATTAATTATAGTAAAGATACTTAAGACATGTCCCAAAAGTTTTGGCTTTCTTAGATCCAAATCAACGTCTTTTTCACCTAGTCCCCTACAGAATGAAAGGCTAAACCCTTTATACTTCCAACTAACATGTTAATGCTCCACAAATCTTTTGTTTCAATGAATAATATTGGGGTCCCCCACGCATCTCACAAAGTTAATTTATTCTTTCTTATACGTCGATTACCATTAATTGATCACTTTTTATGCGTAATTATAAATGCAACTGTGGTTAGTCTTTCATGCTTTTGGAATTTTAATTGTGCTTCCAAGAGAAAAATATGGTGATCTTAGATCAAGTCGAAGTGCTAATCGTATAAACTTACTTATGTACTCCGATTTCATGTATACTAGTGTGTTGACCCGTGCGTTGCACGGGGCATTTAATTTTGAGGGGCAAAATATAAATAATCAAATGATAATTTAAAAAATAATGTAATAACATATGCAAAATATTTGTCATAATTATTTACAATATTAATTACATAATGTATAAATAAATTATAATGCTTATAATGCACAAAAAAGTATATTTATTGAAAGACATGAAAAAAAATATGATTAGCATGATTGTAAAACAAAACATAAAAAAATGAGCATGAAATATGATAAGAAATAGTATGAAAATAGAAATTATAAAATAAGTTACGGTAAAAAATAATGTAATAACACGTATGAAATATGTCATAAATACTTACAATATTGATTACATATTGGTTAAATAAATTATACACAAAAAGTAAACAATTTTTTTTTAACATTGTTTCTTAATTAAGGTGAATTATTTTACTTATTGTAATCTATATATTAATATAACAAATAAATACGAATAAACTGAAAATTTAAAGATCTATTCCCCTATGATGTATAAAAATTTAAAGATATAAACACAATTCAATTTTAAAAAGTTATTGATTTTTATTAATTAGTGTTTTTTTTAATATTTTTACAACTAAACACAACAAAGTATAAGTAAAATATTTAAAATTGATAAAAAATTATACTAAAATATTAAATTAATGCATGCTTTTAATTTAGATATTAATGACTTTTTATGTATAATGTTTAATCCTAGGTGATATTTTTTACTTTATAATTAAAATAGTAATAAAATTTTAAGTAAATATAATCAACACAAAGTTTAATATTCTTAGGATAAAAGAAATTCCTCTAACATTGTTTCTTAATAAGAATCTTGCTTAAAAAACATAAGTATTTATCTTAATTATTATAAGTTGAATACCATTATTTTCATAAAGAATGGTCATCCCCGTGTGTTATACTTGTACTTTTAAATTACTATGTCTCAATACAAATGTACTATTATGATTTAGATATTAATGTGTTTTTCTTAAAAAAAAATCATTTCTATGTGTTATAAGTCTATTTACCCCTATAATTTAAAATTAATCCTAGGTGATAATTTTTACTTTATAATTAAAATGGTAATAAAATTTTAAGTAATTATAATCAACACAAAGTTTAATATTCTTGGGATAATTTTTTTTTTCTCTAACATTGTCTCTTAAATCTTGCTTAAAAAATATAGGTATTTATCTTAATTATTATAAGTTCAATACCATTATTTTTATAAAGAATGGTCACCCCCATGTGTTATACTTGTACTCTTAAATTACTATGTCTCAATACAAATGTACTATTATGATTTAGATATTATTGTATTTTTCTCAAAAAAAATTATTTCTATGTGTTATAAGTCTATTTACCCCCATAATTTAAAATTAAATATTAAAATATATAATTTGTGAAAAAATTTCATGGTCAAACAAATTATATCTACCTCTTGTAATCTATATACTAAATTAACAATTAAATATTAATAAACTTATTATAAAGATCTATTCCTACGTGGTATTTAAACAAATATTTTAAAAAGTATTAAAAAAATCTATGGATAAATACAAAATTCAATTTTAAAATTTATGAATTATTTTTTAATATATTTTTACAACTAAAAAGCAACAAAATAAAAGTAACAAATACAATCAAGTCAAATTTATATTAAAAAGTTCAATTAAAGTGTATTTTTAATTTCTTTTCCCACTTACCAAAAAGTATACTTTTAATTTGATATTTATGAGCTTTCATATAAAATATTCATTTCCGTATGATATTTTCTTACATTCATTTGAATAATAATAAATTTTCATATAATATATGATCAACACAAATTTTAATATTTATTCTTTATTTTAATACATTCTATGTGTAAATTAAATATTAATTTATTTTTATTTAAAATTTTTAACCATGTGTGATTTACTTTCACCCCATAGCTAAATTTTTAGTAAGTTTTCTTGTAAAGTTGCATTCCCATTTGATTTGATTTTACTCTATAAATTAAGTATTATGAAGAATTTTCTTGTAACTTTTAACCCGTAACTTAAATATTTGACCCGTATTTTTATTTTATTGTCATTGAAAAATGAAAAGAATAATGGGAAACAATTAATCAACGTCAAATAAAGGATTTCTATCATTTGACTATAATTTAGCAAAACGTTTTTTGTTACAATAATTTAGCAAATTTTGCAAGTTTTTTTTAGATAAATTTAATATTGAAAATATTAAAAGGCATTAATTATGATATAATAACCAAAATTAAATAATTACTATTATTGAAATTGTAAAGGGTTTTGTTTTTTATAAGTGCTTTAGAATTTTTAAATTTCATATTATATTTTTATTCTTCTTATATATTTCATAAAATATACTAAAATGATTTTATAGTAAATGAATACATATATTTATTTATTTTTAAAAGCTAAATGTTTAATTATTTTTCGGTATTAATATTTATAATTTCTCAAATAAATTAAATTATTTATTTTTATAAGATAAAAATTAGCAAAAGATGTAGGCTTTTCAAGTAAATAAGAGGATAAATTATTATTATTATTATAAGTTAATAATTGTAGTGGTATTTTCACTAATATAATTATTATAACTAATTATTGATGATTACTAATGTTAACAATTTAAAATTGGAAAGTGACTAACTATTTTTGGAAACTTTTTTGAAAGAAATTTACCCTTCTATCCTTCTTTTATGTTTCAAAGGATGATTTCACTACCTTACTTTTATATATATAAAGATAAAGATATGTAATTGTCCATGTTTGTTAGTAGTACATAGAGCCATTAAAATAGACTAATTCATTCAAACCCACATTTTTATATGGTCTCTAGGCAGTTAAATTTGAAGCCCAAATTTTAATTGGGTTTTTAAACCCGAAATAAATTAACCCGCTATAAGTTCGGGCTTGGATCGGGTAACCCATACATTAAAATAATAAAAAAAAGTTGCAGGATAAGGGAAAAAGGGTGTATGCTACATATTCACTTTTTTGTTAGACTTAAATTACTTCATTGTTTGCACCCACCTACCAATTATTTTTAAAAGATATTCTTGTTAATTTTAATCACATAAAAATTTGTAAGAAAATTTACCTACAAATTTACTTGTAATTTTTTCCTACAGATTTTCTTATAAGCTATTTTCTTATGAATTTTCCTACAATTTATTTCTTACAAATTTTCTTATAAATTTTTCTTTGGCAAATTCCTACAAATTTATTTCCTGCAAATTTTCCTATAACATTTTGCTTATGATTTTCCTACAATTTTACCTACCAATTATTTTTAGAAGATATTCTTGTTAATTTTAATTGCATGAAAATTTATATGAAAGTTTACCTAAAAATTTACTTGCGAATTTTTCCTACAAATTTTCTTATAAACTATTTTCTTGTGAATTTTCCTACAATTTTTTTCCTACAAATTTACTCACCACTTATTTCCTACAGATTTACTTTCCATTTTTTAAATTAAAATTACAAAATTTAAAATAAACTAAAACACAGTTATGTAATTCTGACACAATAGCTCATTTATCACTCTCACTATTCTCTCTCGAAATCCCTCTCTCATTTATCACGCTCACTATGAAATTCTGAGTCTGAAGCTCTCTGCTCGCTTCTCTCTTGCTTCACTCACGTATGCTTCAACGCTTCTCTCCGCTCACAGTGTAGAGGTTCTCTCGCTCACGCTTCTCTCCGCGCTCATAGTGTAGAGGTTCCTCAGGTTTTCTTCTTCCTAAAATATCTTCTTCTTCAATCTCCTAATCAGATCTATGTTTCCTTCTTTACTCAGATTCCATTGGTTCTCTAACTCATCGATGATTTCTCTAATAGGTTTCTTCAACCGCTTCTTCCATCTTTTCAAGTCATTAACACATCGATAATCAGATCAATGCTGCAATCTTCGATTTATGCTTGAATCTAACAGGTATGAGATGTATTTTAATCAGTTTTTTCTGATCTTATTATCATATTTTTGAGCTTTAGTTCTAAGTGTTGTGCTTTGTTTATCTAAGTGATATAGTGCCTGTTATTGATGAGTTTTGATATCTGATTATTTGAATTGTATTGCACCTTTGAACCATTAGCTATTGTGCACTCTGAAATTTGATTAACAGTAGAGTTAGAAGTGGGAGTATATAATGATTTAGGTTAAGCTTGTTTTTAGTGAGATATCTCGGAGGAAGCATTGCTTATAGCTCGGAGTATATAATAACCGGTTATGAAATAATAAGCAAAAGAGTAAATAGGAATTTCTTTTGAAAAAGAAAAAGAAAGAAATAACTGGGCAAAAGCAGTCCAACACAGTTTGTGGAAAGTGAATTAGTAACTTTTTAAGTGATCAAGTTGTAATGGTTTGTTATGCGTTCACTTTTTAAGTCATGGCTCTTCGCAACACTTATCCATAGTTTGCACCAGTAGTAATGTGAGTCTTCAGTTTTCAATTAAAGCCGTTTTACTTTTAGATTCCAAGTTTTTAGTAGTAGTCAAGAATGGAGAATGGAGATTGTCAACAGCTCCAATTATGAGGCATCCTTGCCATTTGCAACATGTGTGGGGACATGTTCTCTAAATTCACAAAGAGTGAAGACAAACCTGAACCACCAACAATGCTATTAGTACTGTAGAGTGTTGCACTTCCTTGGCTAGTTATGTAGTTGAATTAATGATCATTAGTATTTGGGAAGAAGCTAAGGTTGAATGTAGAAGTAGCAGTGGTGGTGTTATTATTTGTTGTGGTCCCTTGAAGATCAGGAAGTTGCATGAGGCCATGCAGTTGCTTGTTTGAGAATAGTGGTCCTCCTCCTTGTTGTTGTTAAGATGTGAGGTCTTGATGATGAAATCCTTGAGTTGGGTCAGTTATGAAGAAAGCTGGTGATTGGGATGATGAGTGTGTGACAGATGGTGATTGATGCATAGGTGAGATTGAGTGCCCATATTTTGGTGGTGTAGTGCTAAGGAATAGGGATTTTCTGTTAATGTTAATGTTAAGGAATCACAAGCCTTTGAATTGGAAGCATTGGTGGAAGGAGAGCTATATACCTAGGGACTTGGACGTGTCTGCTTCTATCTCATTGTTTGGTTTGTTAGAACCACAGACAACACTAGAAGGGGGGGTTGAATAGTGTTGTAGACATTTTAAGATAATTTTGGAAATCTTTATTTTAAATCAATCACATTAAGTGATCATTGTGCAAACCAATCTTAAGATCAGAGTTATTTTAAATACATGCGGAATATATGAAAGATTTAGATTGAAAAACCTTCTCTTACACTTAAGATTGTTTTGATTTTATAAACTTCTCTCAGTGTCTTCTGAAGAATATTACTAAGAGTACCTTCAGAACTATTTCTGAAATACTTTAGATGATCAGAGACCATCTATATCATGTGTCTGAACTGAGTTCTTGTTGAGCTCACTTCAGACAAATATTTCAGACATCCCTCTGAATATATTCTTCTATAATACTTCAACCTACACTAGAGACGTTTTAATGTTATGTTTGTATGAAAACTTGTTTTATTGAAATCCTTGAGTTAAGCTTGTTATGAAAAATACTTTTCAATCCCCATCGTAAATATGAAAACTGTAAATAAAAGAGATTAAGGGATGAGAAAACTTAGGCATAGAATTTATCCTGGTTCACCCACCAACCCGTGAGCTACATCCAGTCCCAGAGGCAAACCACCACTGGATTTCCACTATCTGAATCCACAGATACACATGTTAACCTCTCCAGGCCAACACAACAAGTATTCTTTTCTATCAAGCCTCTCCAGGCTCTACCCCAAGTATTCTTTCTTTCACCAAGCCTCTCCAGGCTCTCAGACACTTAACTAAGTGTAGAGTATCACTACTCAATCTAAGCTAGATGTTCGCTAGTACCTCTCAACTCAGATTCTTCTTGTACATAGAGATTACTGAGTACATACTCAGGATACAGTCATTACAAACTAAATACAAGGATAGACAGTGATACAAGTGTTTGAATTAAGTACAATCCCTGTCTTTTCTATGAGGAATACATCCTCTGAGAGTAGGCTAACTAAGATATGAAATTAAGCTCTAGCCTCATTCTCCAACCATTGGTTTCCATGGGCTACATTCTCACCCGTATCATTGGAATACCAAGGTATCTTGAAAGCTTCAAACCGTACCCGGTTTGATAGTCATTTGTACAGCATGATTGCCTTCCCGACAACCAACTCACTTGATCAACAGACCAACTGTACAATCTAACTAACTGACCAGCTGATCAGTAGCCCGATTGAGAATTAACTCTCTGATCAATTGTCGTTGACATCTTCCTGATGTATTTAAGCTCGAGTCAACTCTTGTTAACTGTAAGACACTCAGCCTAGTTAACACTTTTCATGCTGATTGGTTTCAAGAACCTTCTTGAAAAACAATCCCAATTGATCTAACTTGGTTGATCATTCTGACCAACTTGGTTGCAACAGCAGCTGCATGGTTGTTTCCAACAACAACAACTTCAACTTCTTTCTTGAGGCTATTTATAAGTTCTGCTTGAGTATAGCCGTTGAAGATAATTCATAATACCGTTGAGCTTTTGATGATGTGGCTCATATAGCCATTGTGTAATAGCTTCTCAAATGGTTGCTTCTCCTTAAGCATATTGAGTGTTCAGAATACTCCCGTTCTGACACTTCTGTTGATGAGCTCTGTTTTGAGAGATGTGATGATTATGTGTATTCTCTCTCTTGAATTATTTTTGCTTTCTTGCATCTGTTTTATCCAGCTTGCATTATCTTGCATCTGCTTGCATTATCTTGCATCTGCTTTATCCAGCTTGTATTATCTTGCATCTGCTTGCATCTGCTTTTATCTGTTTTGTCTAGCTTGCATCTGCTTGCTTTCTTCTGCTAATTCTCTCTCTTGATTTTCTTCTGCTTTCTTCTGTGTTCATCTGCTTTCTTTAGATTTCGTCTTATTTTCTTGGGAGTAGGTATCCGTTGAATTTGTCTTTTTGCTTATTCTTCATATACTCCTTTTTCATTTGCTCCTGACACCATTACTTCTTTGAATGAGATGTCTTGATCAATAGTCGTTGTTTGCAGATTCCTCTTTTGAGATTTAGATAAAGATGTTGAATTGAATATATTTTATTCAAACATCTTCCTTGTTGCTTTTGCTTGGTCTCCTGAGCTTTTCTTCTGCTCTGTTCCAGATTGTACATATGAAGAAATGTCTCGTTGAAATACTATCGTTTAGAGATAGCAAATAGTCTTCTTTTAATCCGTTGTGAGACACGCTTCTTGAAAGTTCTGACATAGTACAACGTTGGTGCTGCAGTAAAGCTGCCACCGTTGTTGCTGCGAATGCTGCGTTGCAGAGATTTCCTCAGTGGTGTATGAAATTCAAATGCACCAGGAAAGACCTCTGTGCTTGTTGCCATAAATGTGTTTCAATACGTACGAGCAGTAGAGACTTAGAAAAGTCTTCACGCAAGGTTTCAGCAAAGATGCCACGTCATTACTAAAGCTTCAGAAAGCTTCCAAACTTCAGACGGGTTCCAGTCTTCAGACGAGTTCGAGTCTTCAGACGGGTTCCAGTCTTCAGACGGGCTTGGCTCTTCAGACAGCTTCAACACTTAAGACAGGTTGACCACTTCAGACAGCTCAAGTCTTTCAGACAGCTTCGTTGCTTCAGACAACTTCTTTTGCTTCAGACATGTTGCGTACTTCAAACAGCTTCAATACTTCAGACATGTTGTATACTTCAGACAACTTCAATACTTCAGTCCGCTTCATCTTGTATTCATTTCTTCAGTTCATTGTTGTTCTTCAGACAGGTGTATATTTTAATCTGTACTTCTTCATATATCTTCTGCCTTCAGTTCTTCAGATAGTTTTCTTAGTCTTCAATTCTTCAGATAGTCTTCTAGTCTTCACTTCTTCAGACAGTCTTCAAGTCTTCAATTTTTCAGATAGTCTTCTAATCTTCAATTCTTCAGATAGTCTTCAGGTCTTCAATTCTTCAGACAGTCTTCTAATCTTCAATTCTATTCTTCAGTTGCTTCAACTCTGTTAAGGATTATTCTTCTTCAGATTATGCATTCTCGTTCTTCTGATTCTGATCTTCTGATTCTGATTCTGTTCACAAAATCTTCTTCTTCTTCTAAAGAGTATTCCATCCTGAAACATAATTAACAAACGAATACCTTTCTCAGTAGAACCTGTTTATATAATCTAATTGGTTCTTTATATAATCTTATTTTTATATAATCTTATTTGTTCTTTATATAATCTTATTTGTTCTTTATATAATCTTATTTGTTCTTTATATAAACTTATTTGTTCTTTATATAATCTTATTTGTTAATCATTACTAAAGGATGTTAAGTCTTATAATCATGTTTAAATACTTAAACTGATTTATAGACTTCACATGGTTTACTACTCTGGTAATCTGGGTAGGTGAGTAAATGATACTCTGCCGCACTACCATAACATTCTCTGTTTGGTTTCTAAGGAATGGTAACCAATTCCATGTTGAGTCTCAAAATCAATTTAAGTATTCAAATTGGATTCAAGACTCATTATCCTTAGTTTTAATGTTTAACAAATTTGATTACGCAAAAACAGATTCTACTGAGAAAGGTAGTTTTTCTTTGTATTTCAGCAACTCTAAAAGAAGCAACTCTCTGAAATTGACCAACCTGGTGAAATGAAGAACTCTCTGAAGATTGTGGATCTGTTGAAGTCTTTCCAACCTTCTAAAGGGATGTACCATCTGATATGCTGAGAAGTCTTACTGAAAGCGTTCAACGTAGCATCTGTCAAAGTCAGATGGCTTTCTGTGCAAAGACTTAAAGGTCTCTAAACGTCTTCTGCCATCATTTATAAAAAGAAAGTTTTACATAGTTCTTTCTACGTCTCCATGAAACATATTACATGAAAAAGAAACCTCTGTACCTGTTGTGTGTCAGAACCGTACTATCTCTGCACACCTACTGACTTCAAGTCAAAGGCTATGAATAGATTGTCTCTCAACGACTATATGCTATCTTCAACGGTTACTTTTCTGGATTCTATAAATAGCTTCATGAAAGTATTTGAAGTTAGAGAAGCCCAACAGAAGCCAAAACTCTTCCAAAATTCTGTTGTAACACTCTGTTTATCTATACTTAGGCTTTTATCATTTGTATCCTGAGTCCTACTCAGTTAATCCTTTGTACTAGATCTCTTGTGTTCATAGTTCTTCAGGAACTTGAACAATACAATCACTGTAAACACTGTAAAGTGTCTGAGAGCCTGGAGAGGCTTGGAGGAACAAAGAATACTTGGTGTTTAGCCTAAAGAGGCCGTGTCCAAATAATACTTGTGGTTTAGCTTGAAGAGGCTGTGTCCAAATAATACTTGTGGTTTAGCCTGGAGAGGCTGTGTCCAAAGAATACTTGGTGTTTATCCTGAAGAGGCTAGGTTCAAACAATACTTGTATCTGTTCAGATAGTGGAAATCCAGTGTTGTGTTTGCCCTGGGACTGGACATAGCTCATTGAGTTAGTGGGTGAACCAAGATAAATTTGCTTGGCTAAGTTCTCTAAACCCTTATCTCTTTACATTCAGTTTTAACTAACCAAGCAGGGTTATGAAAAAGTGATTTTATAAATCCACGCAGAAAAACAATCTCTTTATCACGTGAAAATATTTCAAAATTATTTTACTCAACCTACTGAGTTGTATCAGCAAGTTGTTGAAGTTACCAGTTTCGGAAGGTTGCTAAAATCTTTTCACAATCTGTTTGCTTGTTTTCAAAGGTTTTCATAAAATCTGTAAAGAATTATAAAACACTATTGAACCCCCCTTCTAGTGTTTCATGTGGTTCTAACAGTTGGTATCAGAGCTCAACCTCGGGTTGAGCATCTAACAAGTGCTGAGGGAGAAGATCCAGATGGAAACCTCAACAAGCTATGGTGTCTATATCTCTGAAGGAAAATCTGTAACCATATCACCAATCTTCAACAGAAAAGATTATTCTTTCTGGAAAGAACATATGAAGCTATTCATGGAAAGCTATAATCTAGATCTCTGGGATGTAGTTACTGAAGGTGATTATGTTCCCATGAGAAATGGAATACCCATTTCCAAAGTTGAGTGGTCCCATGAGCAAAAACTCAAAGTTTAACTCAGTGCTCAAGCCAAGCTCTACTTGATTTGTTTTCTGAACAAGGTTGAGTATGATTTGGTTAAGGGATTCTACTCTGCCAAGGAAATATGGGATTGGCTAGCCTCATATGCTCTTATAGAAGATGAAGATTACAAGTCCTCAGAAGAGCAAACCTCTGAAAGTGAAGCAGATTCATCAGAAGAAGTGAATCAGTGCTTAATGGCAAATCAATCAAAAGATTTTGATTCTAAGGTAACATCCTTAACTCTTCTTGATGAATATAATGACTTAGTTGATAGTACTGAGGAACTCTTCAGAAAGTATAAGAAGCTTTCATGTGCTTATGCTGCTGCATGCACTAAAAACAATTTTTTTGAAAAATAAATTCTTATACTTAAAGAAGAGCTTCTGAAGGAAGAGAACAGTAAGCTCAAAAATCTACTTGAAGAAAAGCAGGGTCTTCAAGGACAGATTTTAGAACTTACTAAAGACCTAGCCAACTTTACTGAAGGAACAAATAATCTTGACAGATTATTGAAAACTCGGAAAAGGTTAAATGATAAAAGAGGCTTAGGGTTCTCTGGAAAACTATCATCTAAGACATCAAGTTCTGATAAGCCTAAAAAGGATAAGAAAAAGGTAGATGGGTGTCCTCATTGTGATAAACATATATTATTTAAATCTGAATGCAAACAGGATGAGGAACCTATACTTGTAACTGACCCTGGTGGACCCAAGAAGATATGGGTATCAAAATTGTCAATTGTCTTTCTTGCAGATGTTCTTAACAAAGCAAAGAAAACTCCAAGAATAACTAGAGATGATTGGATGAAAGGAGAACTGAATGGAAAGAAAGTGTACATGTTGAGAGCTCTAAGCACAGCTTGCTGAAGTTAATCATCACTCTTTCAGAAAGCAATGTTGAGTCTTAATCTTATATAAATTCCATTTTATGGTAGCATCATTCCTATCTCAGACTCTCTGAAAATCTATGCATTGCTTGAATTATGTGTACTTTCCGAATTTCTATTGTGGACGTCTCTGTGATGAACCTTCTGAAAATTTTGCTTGCTAAAAAATTATTTTATTAAAATAATTATTTTATCTAAGAAATGTGAAAGGTCTAAAATCCAAACATTTTGAAATATTATGACCTGGCTCTCTGTAACTGATGGCTCATCAACTGTCCACTCAATGCGGCACGATGCACGACTCTCCATGTCTGCGCAGTTTTGTAACCGCTGTCATCAATGCTTCTACTGAGTCTATTTATAGAGATTGTGGGTTCATCATGAAGACTACACTCTCTCTGCTTTCAGAAAATCTCTTGCGTATCTAAGAGAACTTCATATTTCTCAAAGAACTCTAAGTTTCTCTAAGTGCAAATCTTCTATTCATCAAATTGCTGCAGAATCCGTCTCTTCATGTGCTCCTGCCACAACTCTATGTGATGAAAGGATTATCCCCACAAAATGTGTAAGGCTGAGTGAATTTGATGAGGCTAGACACAATGTTTCTGAATACTTCAATGTTGTCGGTTGGACTCCCTTATTCGACGACGTCTCTTCTCCATGGCATGAAGAGAGTGTCCTAGAGTTCTGAAATAACTCTGAAGTAATTGCTGAAAGCTACTCCTGTGGAATCAAAACCTTTGTGATGGGTAGACCACTATTTGTGGACTAAAAGGTGCTGGAAGAGGTTACTGATGTTCATGTTGGAGGAGCTCAGTTCGTCCCTGACTGGGAGATCAATAATGGAAGGATTTGGAGGTATGATAAGATGTTCTTTGGTGTCAGACTCTATGATCCTCCAAAACATTCCCAGCTCTTGGAGACCCCCAGGATCTTGCTTGCCATCCTTCACTGTTGTATCCTTCCCAAAGGAAGTGATAAAGTCCACCTTACAGAACTTGAAAGATTCGTGTTGATTCACCTCTTTCTGAAGAAGAAGTTGAACCTTCCTAGGATCATTCTATATCACATGATCAGAAGGTCAATGGATTCTGCTTATGAATTCCCTTACAACTCATTAATCATGAAGATTCTGAAACACAAAGGCTTTCCCATTGATGGACTCTTTGACCAAGCACCTCCTTCCTTCTTCACTCCTGCAATTTATGAGCAGATGGGTCGTGCTATGATAGAGGAAGCTGAAGCCCAAGAGACTATTTTGGCTGAAAACTCTCTTGCAACACCCCCGGTCAGAAGGAGAAGGACCAAAGCCTCTGATCCTCTTGGTGCTCATGGAAGGATAAGGAAGGTGTTTGCTGCTTACAATTTGAAAAGGCTGAATGCTCGCGTTGGTCGGTTGACAAGAAAGCTTAAGGAAACTCAGAAGGAGTTGCTGAAGCTTAAGGCAGAGAAGGAAGCTGCCATTGCTACTGAGACCGTGCCAGTTGAAAGCCATTAATGATCAAAGAGCCTTGTCACAGTTTTTGTTCTTTTTAAATACTTGTTGAAATATTTAAAGATTTTGATTAATTACATAAATGAACTTTTTCATTTTCTCAAAATTCCTCTTAATGATTACTTCATTCAACGTGTGTGATTTAAGTTTATACCTTCTGAATATTCGTTTGAACCTTAATCACTGTTTGCGCGCACTTATTGAACTAACGCTTAACCTTCCCAATTTATAATACCTAAATTTATTTCTCTGATTCACTTGCTCTATTTATCTGAACCCTTTTGAATAATGACAAAAGGGGGAGTAATAACTAACAAAATCTGAAGCTAAGTGTTTTTCAGAGAAGAAGTCTTTTGTTCAGGGGGAGTATCACATTCTACTCATGTATCTGAAAAAGGGGAAGAACATTTCTCTTTTAACTAAATTTTAATTCTTTCAGATATTTGTTAGTCATATCAAATTTGTCATCATTAAAAAGGGGGAGAATGTTGAGTCTCAAAATCAATTTAAGTATTCAAATTGGATTCAAGACTCATTATCCTTACTTTTAATGTTTAACAAATTTGATTGCGTAAAAAAAAATTCTACTAAGAAAGGTAGTTTTCTTTGTATTTCAGCAACTCTGAAAGAAGAAACTCTCTGAAATTGACCAACCTGATGAAGTGAAGAACTCTCTGAAGATTGTGGATCTTCTGAAGTCTTTTCCAACCTTCTGAAGGGATGTACCATCTGATATGCTAAGAAGTCTTACTAAAAGCGTTCAATGTAGAATCTGTCAAAGTCAAAAGGCTTTCTGCGCAAAGACTTAAAGGTCTCTAAACGTCTTCTTCCATCATCTATAAAAAGGAAGTTTTACAGAGTTCTTTCTGCGTCTCCATGAAACATAGTACATGGAAAAGGAACCTCTGTACCTGCTGTGTGTCAGAATCGTACTATCTCCGCACACCTACTGACTTCAAGTCAAAGGCTATGATAAGATTGTCTCTCAACAACTATATGCTATCTTCAACGGTTACTTTTCTGGATTCTATAAATAGCTTCATGAAAGTATTTGAAGGTAGAGAAGCCCAATAGAAGCCAAAGAGAAGAGGTTAAGAAAACGAGTGAAACGACCAAGTTTAGAGAAGATTTATACCAAGCCAAAACTCTGCCAAAATTATGTTGTAACACTCTGTTTATCTGTACTCAGGCTTTTATCATTTATAACCTGAGTCTTACTCAGTTAATCCTTTGTACTAGATCTCCTGTGTTCATAGTTCTTCAAGAACTTGAACAATACAATCACTATAAACACTGTAAAGTGTCTGAGAGCCTGGAGAGGCTTGGAGGAACAAAGAATACTTGGTGTTTAGCCTGAAGAGGCTGTGTCCAAATAATATTTGTGGTTTAGCCTGAAGAGGCTGTGTCCAAATAATACTTGTGGTTTAGCCTGGAGAGGCTTTGTCAAAAGAACTTGGTGTTTAGCCTGAAGAGGCTGAGTTCAAACAATACTTGTATCTGTTCAGATAGTGGAAATCCAGTGGTGTGTTTTCCCTAGGACTGGACGTAGCTCACTGAGTTAGTGGGTGGACCAGGATAAATTTGCTTGGCTAAGTTCTCTCAACCTTTATCTCTTTACATTCAGTTTTAACTAACCAAGGAGGGTTCTGAAAAAGTGATTTTATAAATCCACGCAGAAAAACAGTCTCTTTATCACGCGAAAATATTTCAAAACTATTTTACTCAACCTACTGAGTTGTATCAGCAAGTTGTTGAAGTTAGTAGTTTCGGAAGGTTGCTCAAATCTTTTCACAATCTGTTTGCTTGTTTTCAAAGGTTTTCATAAAATCTGTAAAGAATTATAAAACACTATTCAACCCCCCTTCTAGTGTTTCCTGTGGTTCTAACATTCCATTCCCTTGTTTGATTCATCATTCCTCACTCTTATTCCAACTCTGGATGGACCCTGATGGTAAGTCCCAGGATGAAGGAATCTTGCATGGCCATGTCTTGATGAATACACAACCGGTTTATTTCCATCAATAAACTCCAAATTATATGCATTCACCCATTCTCCTCCACTATATGTGTTTAGCTAATGTTTTGTCTTCTGATTAACATTTTTTGTTATTATTTTAAAGAAATTTTGCTCCCTTTGTTGCCTATATTTATGTTAGTACACCCAAAAGAAATAATGTGCTGAACTAACACAATCTATAAATACATATTCTCTTTTTTCTGAACTGTGTGTTTGTTTTGAAACCTTGCAGGTCAACGAGTGGTGAAGTTGCAACAGACTTGAGAGGAGATGGGGCAGGATAGATTCATAGAAATGGAATTCTGCAGTCACATTTTTTGCTGACTGTGTATGATTGCAAGTCACTTTATAGTATATATACTTGAATAGTTTTGGTAGCTTTTTTTCCGCCACCATTCAGTGTTTTTGAATTTTTCATTATAGGCTATCATGGAAGCTTTTGAAATTTGGTTTTGAAAATGAATGTGGAGCCAATTTATGTACTGAACTGTATTAGCATACTAGGAATCACCATAAATCAAAACACAGATTTACTAGTAATGTCTGTGTTGGAAGTTTACCAGAGCAAGTATAAAAAATTTTAATTCAGAACCATTAAGATTTAATCTAGTCCAGTTTAGTGGTAATTATGTCTCCACTATTCTGCTTAGTTTTTGGTTTTGTTTACACTAAATTATTGTGGCTTGAGAACGAGTTAGGATAGTGAATATAGTGAAAGTAGTGTTAGCCTTAAAAACAATTCTCTCTGCTCTATCTTGCAAGATGAAAAAATGAAGAGTGATTTAGTTAGATAACCAACCTTGTTTACAAGTTCTTTGGTGGTTAATGCCTAGTGGAGTTATGGTTTATATGTCTTGGTTGCTGCTCTTCACCTTTTTTTAACTTTCAAAATTAACTTCATAGTCAATATATGCTTTAGTACAATTTTCTCCTCAATTAATTTTTGGAGTACTAAAGAAGTTGGTATGCAGTTAATTTAAGTATTTTCTAATAGATTGTTTTCTTAACGGATGAAATAATTCAGCTACCTCTTTTTCTATAAATAGGTTACAATAGTGAGAGAATTTTTTCAACCAATGTTGTGTTACCGTGACAATTACAAATTGACTATGAATGATGTTAATATTACAATCTAAGATGTTAATCTTTTCCCTGCATCCCTTATTGCTATGAATGATGTTGCTACATATTTCTTCGACTTCTTTTTGGGATAACATCTCTGATCAAGCTATCTCCAAAGAAAACATGGGAAGGTTTTATTGGAGCATCTGTTGCCACTATGATTGCTGCATTTATGGTAAGCATCATTTTGTGACACATGATGCGCCTGAAGGCTAACTATTTTAGATTCAATTTGAAAGATCGATTACTTTAATTGGGAAAGATACAATAATTGATCCCGTGTTTGAGATACTGTGTTGTTGGATTGAGATAAACGTGAATTGATTATATGTATAATAGTTTGTATGGTCATTGTCTTTGAATTTGGATTGAGATAATGTGTTGTTCACTATGATGGTTTATTATTATTATTATTGTGATACTTTATAGTATCATATTATTAATGTTTTTGTCAATATTTTTCATAGAATAGAATTAACAGGTTTTGTGGATTTGAAAAAAAAATAAAAAAGAATCTAGTAAAATAAATTCAGTAAGCTTTTATCTTCTTTTTTATTCTATGGAATTACCTACAAATTTATCTATAAATTTTTCTTATGGATTTTCCTACAAAATTTTCCTTTAAATTTACTTGCGAATATTTTTTATGAATTTATCTACGGAATTGTCCTGCAAATTTACCTACAAATTTTTTCTATGGATTTACTTGTGGATATTTCTTGTGAATTTACCTACAATTTTTTCTTATAAATTTACCTTCAAATATTTGCTATGAGTTTATCTATGATTTTTTCCTACAAATTTACCTATGAATTGAATTACCCACGGGCATATTTCCTATGGATGAAAATTTATAAGAAAATCCGTAGGAAATGTGTTTCATACAGATTTTTAACGAAAATTTCTAGGAAAATCTGTAGGAAATGAGCATAATTTTAGTAATGACTACTTTTGATTAATGATGAATGATTGAATGGATTGAATGTTAGGGTGTCGAGAAAAGGGATATAGCTTGTCATGCCCATGCGTATTACTATTACTCATATGATAGAACCTTTGAGGGAACATAAATGATTTTAGATTACTCTTATATCATGAATTTATTACATGCAATTGCATAGAGAAAATTATGGGTCTTTGACCTAAGAGGAACTATGTAAGGGTAAAATGAATATTGATTGATAATTAAGACACGAGGAAACGGTAGGTCTAGATGGACCTCAAGGAAAACGTTCCTTGTACAGATACTGAGTTCAGGTCTGGCAAAAGGTTAAGTGATAAGACCTCAGAAGTTCAGGGTAAAACACCAGAGGTTGATTGTTATTTTGAGTACCTTGATGAATAATAATGAAGTATGCTTATCCTGTTGTGCATTATCATTCGTCTGGATTCCTACACTGCTTTCATAATCACATTCGCAGGGACTTTAGTCTCACCACACGTTTATGGCTTATTTTAGATGTGTTGGGCTCTCAGTCGGGTGCTTGACCGTCGGATGGGAGTTGATTGGTGATCTCCCACCAATCTCATTATTTTGATAGACCACTTTTGATGTGTTTGTATATTGTGGTACTATATGATTATTATTGTATTATTTAGGTGCTTTTAGGCCCTTTTGGTATTGCATTCCTTTTGAGGATATTATCGTACATATGTCACCCTATTGGGTAGATCCTATTTTGCTGTGAGAACACATGTATTGTAATATCCAATATTATCATACTTATGTATTTCGTTGGTATACTTAAGCTTATTAATTGTGAATTTTATTTGATATCAATAATGTCAGGAAAAATAATTCGGTAAAATTAGGAATATGCTTCCAACGGGATTTGTTTCTAGGTTACGGAAATAGGACGTTACATCCTTTAGTAATGCTACTCAATTTGATAACTTCCTACATATGTAGTCAAATATCCTCTAGTAATTAACGGCGAGTAACATTTTAATTATTGGAACTTTTTATTATATATGTAAATCTATGATTCTACCAAATTGCTTATCTATGTACATATATTAAAGTTTCATATGATTTTTTTATGTTTATTTTTTATAAATATTAAATAAGTTGAACTCTATGAAAAAATTGTTGATATTCATGAAGCTAGAGGGAGATAGACATTAATATTTCGTAATGTAAGGTGATATTATAACATAGATAGGCTTGACCTAGCAGAATTTATCCCATATGAGAATACATTTAATCCCATATCAAATATTGGATGTACATTTGATGTGTAGAAGTAGTTCCCAGGTCTTAACATTCTCATGGTAGGTTTTATTAATTGGATACATGAGTTTAATTATCTCTTATACCTCTATTAGTAATTTTTTGAATTATAAAAAAAGTACATGTACATTTGATGTGTAGAAGTAGTTCCCAGGTCTTAACATTCTCATGGTAGGTTTTATTAATTGGATACATGAGTTTAATTATCTCTTATACCTCTATTAGTAATTTTTTGAATTATAAAAAAAGTACAGAAGCGACAAATGTTGCTAATGCCATGATTAATTTCTTCTTCTTCTTCTTCTTCTTCTTCTTCTTCTTCTTCTTATTATTATTATTATTATTATTATTATTATTATTATCCACATAACTGCAATAGTTTGATTTGCAATTACTCTCTACTGAACTTTGATTTGTCTTTATCATTCAATCACTCGGTTTACACCCATAGAGGTTTTATAGCGTATTTGCATAGACGTTCAAAACATAATATTTATCATTCTGAGGCAGAAGTAATTCGTAGTTGGATTGAATTCAACTTATGTTTGTGGGTTCTCAACATTTACTCAAACATAACATTATTAAACTTAAACTAGATTGTCGAGAATACATGCAGTCTTATGCTAAAAAAAGAAAACACCTGATTGATAAGATTATAGTTACATGCAGTGTTATAAAAATCGGCTTGGACCGACCGGTTCGACATGTCCGAGCGGTACCTAGTCATATGACCGATCTGAGTAACATGTTGGATCGGATGTACAACAGAACCGGGGTAAATTGGTGTGACTTGGTCGGTCTCTGCAGAAATCGGTGACTTGGCTCAATTCATCTTCAACTCGAGCCGATTCTTTCCAACCAGAACTCGTCGCTGCCGGAAGCCATTTTCGTCGGAGTTGTTAGCTCTTGAGAGGTATAAGATGCAGAGGCCATGTTGTTTTCCATAGCAGTCTTCGACGATCGTCCCTCTCTGACTCTCTTGATCGTAGTCACCGTCGGAGAAACGCCAAATACTGAGGAATACAACAAAAATAGAGGAACATCAAGGCAGAGGACTGCATGATTGAACAACGAGAAAAAATAAAAGAGTGGAGAGGAATAAAAACAATAAAGGAGAAGGAAATGAAAAATAGAGGAGGAGCATTTGGCCCCTTGAGGGCAGGTCTTTAACCTTGTTGTCTCTCATGGCTGGAAAAGACTTCCTTATTGTCGTTCTCTTCGCAGTGGTGTGTAAAAATTTTTTCCGGTGATCTGCTAGGTTTGAAGGTGCGAGAGATCCATTCAATGTGACAGATCTTTCATTCGAAGAATAGCTGAACCGACGAGCTGATTTGGTAGTCGAGGAGTAGTTATGGCATTGATTGAAGCAGAACCCTGGTTTGAAGAACTGAATCAGCTTTTACCCGTTCTCCTTGAAGCAGAACCCTGGTTTAAAGAACTTCCTTCCTTCTGGGGTGATTGACGTTTAGATCCAAGATTGAAAAGGAAGATAATGCGTGTGATTGACCTCTTTGGTGCCAATTTGATTAAAACGACAAGGGTAATTTGGGGCTCGTTTCCATCATTTTGCGCATAGGTAATTTGTCATTTATACATTTTTACTTCTAATTGAATTATTAAAATTAGATATGTAGATTGTGTTTATGTGTATTGTGTTCCCAAATTCGGTGGTTTGAATGGTTTTAGGGGTATCAATTAGTTTCTTGGATGGTATCATCGGTAGTGTTTATTTCTAGGAATTCTGTTTTGTTGAACTGTTCTTTTTGTACTATGTGAATAGAGGTATGTAACAATTTTTTGCATGTATGAGTAATGCAGAGACAGTGGGCGGGGTAAGATTGATGTCGTGTGAATATGTCCATTTAATTATAAAGTCATTGTTTGTTTAAGTCATGTGTATTTTGATATGATAAATTGATACATGGTAGTGTTTGTTTAGTTTTTTGTTCTTGTTTTTAATGTTGCAGGGAATTGGAGGTTTGAATTTGGGTTTTGGGAATCATGCGGAAGCTAATGAAGCAGAATCTGGTGAGCAGCGTAGTGGTCCATTTTTTTTGGAGGATGAAGACGGAGGTGTTTTTGTAGTTGATGAGAATTGGGGCAAAAATTGTGTAGTTGATGATAAGCAAGATAATGGTGACTCTCTTTCTTTGGAGAATAATGATTACATTGCAGGTGTTTTTCTTTTTTTATGATTAAAATGGGGGTGCTTTCTTAGTGGGACAAGATTGGAATGAAAATAATGCAGAAGGTGATGGAGATGTTATGATGAAAAAATTATAATTGTTACAGATGATGATATTCTTAACATGGGAGATCTCACTTTGTTTACTCCACATGAAATAAAGAAATATGAATTTGGTAATATGGATGTAGCATACAAGTTCAATTTTGTAAAATGAAAAGCCAATGGTTTTGGTATACGAAGGGGCAGAACTTTGAGGAATAGAAAAACCTTGGAGGAGTATCAGAAAGAGTTAATGTGTTGTATAGTTGGTGTTCGTGAAGATCGTGATCTTAAAATGGAAGAAAGAGTTCGTGAGCCTAAAGCTGAAACAAGGTGTGATTGTCAAGCAAGATTTCATATTTATGTCAATAATATATCTAGTCAGTAGTTTTGTATTTTCTTTGAAGATGAACACAACCGTGATCGATTAAGTGTAGTGCTTTGCAGTATGCTTCCGACTTATAGAAGAATGTTTGACAGTGATGTTGTCCAAATGAATAACATGATGAAGGTTGGAATTAGGCCACCTAATATATTCAGTACATTTGTAAGCCAGTCTGGAGGGTATGAGAAGATTGTTTTTAGGAAGAAAGATATGTATAACAAGATCAGTGTGCAGAGGCGAAATTTATGTTTTGATGCTAAAGGTGCTGTTGAATACCTTGGTGTGCTTGGACTGAATCATCGTATGATGTATTTTGAACACATTATTGATGCATAAGGTAGGTTGCAACATATTTTTGGAGTGATGGTATTAGCCAAGTGGATTACAACGTTTTTGGGGAAGTCTTGGCTTTTGATGCAACATATGGCAAAAATAAATATTTTATGCCACTAGTTGTATTCTCTGGTGTTAATAGTCATAATCGTTCTACCATCTTTGCTACTACTATTATTCCAATGAGACTGGGGAGACATATGTTTGGCTTTTGGAGAAGTTTTCCAAATGTATGAAAGGTAAATTGCTCAATGTGGTAGTCACTGATGGGGATGTCGCTATGAAAAATGCAATTGAAAGGGTATTCTCGAATGCTTATCACCGTTAGTGTGCATGGCACTTGATGAGAAATGACACTTCTAATGTTAAAAATGCATATTTCACAAAAGGATTCGAGGATTGTATGCTGGGCTATTTTGATGTGAGGACATTTAGAAAGAAGTGGATGGAGTTGGTTTCAAAATTTAGAGTTCAAGAGAATCCATGGGTGGTTGGTTTATATGAGAAGAGGACAATGTGGGCAACAACTTATCTTGGTGGAAAATTTTCTGGTGGCTTTAGAACAACCTCTAGGTGTGAGGGATTGCATTTTGAGCTTGGAAAGTTTTTACACTCACGGTACAATCTGAGTGACTTCTTACAACATTTTCAGTGTTGCCTCAATCATATGCATTTCAAAGAGAAGGAGGATGATTTCACATCAATTCATGGGGACCTAGTATTACAAACTGAGTTGCAATCACTTGAAAGATCAGTTGCTAAACTCTATACAAGGAGGCCATTTTTCTTATTTAGGAAAGTGCTTAATAGGGCATCAATGTTGGTAGTTATTGGTTTTACACAGAAAGTTCGGTGTACTATATTATAAGTGACTGGCTATACGGACAGGTGTGTGAAATGTCGTGTATCTTTGTATGAGTCAAGTAATGAATTAAAATGTGCATGCCTTAGAATGGAGTTGGGAGGGTTACCATGTGAGCATATAGTTGCAGTTTTGGCTCATTTTGGGATTGATGATTTACTAGAAACATCGGTTCTTAAAAGGTGGAGCAAGGTGTGAAGGATGGTTTAGGGTCTTTAGATGGTGAGGGTTATCATTGTTTTGACGCTGGTAGGAGTGCTAGAGGGCAGCACTTGTTGGTTTTTACAATCATGTTAGTGACTACAAGGCTACAACTATAGAAGAATACAATGATGAGCGGGAGAGACTACTAGCTGACTGGAGGAAATGTCGGGCTGAAATAGGAAATGATTAGGGAGTGGGAGCATCTTCTTGCAATGTTGGGAATGACATTCTAAGGGACGTTGTATATGAAACATAAAAAATTGGTAATGACATTCTAAGGCAGTGATGATGCATCATCATCTTCAGGCATTGGAGTTAGACGAAAACAAAATTGTTCTATTTGTAAACTTCCAGGCCACAACAAAGTCACATGTCCAACGATTGGGCAACAATTTCCTCTGTGGCATCATTCCTATGTTACTGGGTCATCACAAGTACATGTTGGTGAAAATGATGCCTATGAAGAACATGAATATTATGATCCTGAAACTGTATGTGTCCTATGTTCAGAAATGTTTTTAAATATACGATTATGTTTCATCCATCTCTGTTTTGAGTGTCATAGTTGTATAATTATTATTGGTGTTTCATTGCAGTGGACTTGAAAACTGATTCTCATTCATGAAGGCTAAGAGTTAACTTTGAAAGATGAGATTTGTTGTTCTATAAGTGTAATCCTAAACTGTGTCTGTGGTTGATAGTTTCTGATTTTGAGTTAGCCTTGAGGGATTGGTGATCGATGTCGTACTCAATCAAATAAAAGGAATTAAAGTGAAGTGAGGGTTAGTTAACCCAAAGTCGTCTCTCAAGGAATCTATCACAAATTCAGAATTTCAAATTCAAAGCAACTCACACACACACTCAGGGGGTTTTGTTTGTTCATTATGCTAATCTTCAATCACCAAAACAAAATTTGAATTGCCTAATTCAAATCAAGAAAAACAGATTGATTCACAAGTTCATTCACATTAGGATCTCTCATAGGTTCAAGGATTTATTTCAAGTAAAAAACCTCAAGATCCAATGCTCATGATACTTGAGAATCAATCCTCAACGCTCAACAATGTTATAAAACTCGGACTGGTCATTGACTCAGTCAGGGTACTGGGTTAATAGATCAATGGTCGAACCAGTGAGTCACTGGTTGAATCGGCTAAACCGGTACATATAAAAAACTATAAATTTTATGTTGTTGTGTAATAATTAAAATGATAAAATCACTAATTCATATTTTATTAATAACTAATTATATTTTAAACTTTTATATAATATTTTGATTATTAATGAAAAAGGAAAATTGATACATGATTAGCCTTTATTTTTTTTCACTTTCACTTTATATTTTTTTATATTAATAAAGAAGAGAAAAAAAATTTTAAATATTTTTTCTTTTCATTTTTTTGAGAAATATAAGATATAAGTATTAAAAAATTGATAGGATTACTATTATTATTATTATTATTATTTATAAAAGTATAAAGTGTTTCGAAAAAAAAGTCAAGCTGTTAGCTTAGCGGTGCCTAGCAATTATGGAAAGGTGCCAACCTATATCCCATCAAAACAAGATATTGTGTATATATATATATATATATATATATATATATATATATATATTAATGGCGCATATATATAATAGAAGAGTCATGTGGCACAATGGTCAGCGTGTTGCCTTGCAGCTTTCAAGTGACGCGTTTGATCCACAATTCAGTATATTTTTCCCATTTTCCTAGCATGACACGCACGACCCACTGCCTCGAGTGAAACCGAGTTTGACTGGTTTGAAGTCGAGCCAATGATGTCAGCACCGGTTTAATGTCATTTCCGATCTAATAACTAGACCAGACCGGTTACAGGTCTGGTTTCCGGTTGAACCGGTCGGACCGGCCGGTCTGGTCCGATGTTCTCAACATTGATGCTCAGCCTTCCATGGAGGAAGTGAGAAAAAGAGAGGGAAAGTGAAGAGTCTAATTTCTAAATTCTGAAAAATGAGGGATAAGTTCCTAAACTATTCAGCAACACACTTATTTATACTACCTAAATCACTAATAATCTGATTAGGCCTTAATTGGGCCGAGATTAATTAGTACAGACCCAAAAGCTAATTGCAAAACTAACCAACTCGGATTTGCAACAGACTACATCAGTAGGCGATTTTTAAATTGCTACTTATCCTAATTCCTTCATGGGAATACCATCTTATAGTATATCAAATTAAAGCCCCGGATCTTAGCTTTCTAGTGCCACTGGAATCACCCAAAACGTCAACTTATAGCTCCAGATATCATCAAAACAAGACAGGTAGGTCAGTAGGCTTAAAAATCCGAAATTAGACAACATTTACAGTTAAAGCCCAAATAAGCCCGATTAGGTAAATTCCAATTAAAACAGTGAATTTAATCACAATTATAGTCCAAGAAAGCTAAGATTGAATGTGCTAAGTGTGAATAAAAATGTGTTCATCAATTGGTCTGTAATTCCAACTTCCTTCTTGTTCCAATAGATGTTCCAATCTTGATTAGCGATTCATTGGTAAAAAATGTGTTGTTAGTTAGACTAAATTTTTTTTATAACATTATCACACAAAACAATGTCTCAAACAATGTCATTAAACACATTATACCTAGGTTCTCCATCAACCTAGAAGATGTAAAAAGATAAATGGACTTTAGTCGGAGTCAGTTTCATGCCCGCAGATGGCATGAATTTCGTCTTTATATAAGGCTGAAACAAAGTAGTAAACTTTAGAATGAAAACAATTGTCACGATATTGCTAGAAGTCAAATGAAGTTTCTATACCTTACGCAAATTGTTATTTCCACGCCTGGTTGTAATAACATTTTTCCCATTTGGTGTGCTTCCTTTGCCAATGCTATCTTTGTTGGCCACAGTCTTCCTAGGTGTGCATTTTTTGGCTGCTTCCACGTTACTGATTTTTTGTTTCTTGTATGTGCTAGGAGGACTGAATGATAACTTCCTTGGCATAATACATGACTTGTCACTCACTAGCCCATCCTTAGCAACATTTGAAGCATTAAAGTTGTTACCCCTCCTAAAGTTACTTGTAAGAACCTTTAAGTCCTAGCCCTTGTCCCTATTGTAGAACATGTCATTTTTCGTTTTCATAAAGCAATTTCCAATAATAGGTTGGTGTGGGGCCTGAGTTGAATGCATTGCCATTTTCATTTTGTTTTTCTTACTGCCCATATCATAAATGTAACCATCATCTTTGGACACGTCCACAAAATAAACATCATCATCATGTGTTTGAGAGGGCTCAAGCTTGATATTATTCCAATCAGTGTTGAGGGATCCATCTTCATTGCCTGTTCTCTTTTCTTTTGTTTTATGATTTTCAATATTCTTTTTAGTTCCATTCACCTTCATAGATCTGTCATTATTTTCAACAACCTTCTTTAGTAATAGTTGAAGTGTTTCATCCATATCTTGTTGACACTTCATCAGGATTTGTCAATAAGCGAAAAATATGTTAAATATAACACCTTTTTATCACCATGAAATGGTTAGGAATTAAAGTTGACCTTCATATGAGATAGCATTTCGTGAAACATTATGAGTAATTGCTATGCATCAAGTTGGTTCCTAGCTACCCCTACACCAGTAGCCTACACACAAAGTACCTGCAATGTTATGTACTATTAACTACATTTTACTGGGCTCAAGTTTTGGGTAGAGCTATCAACATGTTGCTTAGTGTTAGGTGCCACTTCAAAGGCATTTACTTCCCCAAAAGTTTGGTCACCAATATTCAAAGCAGAGGTGTTCTCAGCCATTCTTCAAGGGGACAAGCTATTTTCAAAGAGATTTCAAATTGTTGGTGCGACAGGAAATTTTCAACGAGGGATCATATTAATAGAAGTGGATCGTTTTGAACTTTGCTCATTATTTTTTCTTAAAAATTAAATTGTTCCAACAAAATAAGTTAAAAAAATAAATTAAACCACTACGGTTGCCGAGTGTCTAGGAGAGGTCATTCCATATTTGGGCAAAAACCTGCATAAAAAGTTACTCGTTAATTATATTGGTGTAAGGTTAATTTTACTTTATCCTTCACAGCTACATGCTGCTCCAAAAATACCATTTAAGATGTATACGGTTGAAAAAAAGTAATATTACATGCCTTGTGAACTAAGGGACTTTTAAGGACAACATGAAAGAAAATCAATTTAGCTCCCTTTAGCGCATTGGAAACGAATGAAGATCGTCCAACATGGGCACACTATGAATCTACTGTATTAATTGTTCCTTTCACAAAAAAATGCTACGCGGGAAGAGGCTGAAAATTATTTTCACAAGGCATCCTTTAAATAGATCCCACCTTTAGCATAAAATTGACTTAGGTTTAGTATCTACCTTCTACACACGTTACCACTTGTTGCCCCCTTTAAATGAAAAACTATTTGAATCTGACCACCTTTTCTCACAACACTTAACCATGCATCCCATAAATGGAATAAGCTGCAACAACGTCTAACATATGACAGAGTCCCTTTCCCATTGACTCCTGCAACGCAAAGGCGCTCACTGCAGTAAGTAAAGGCTGCATGTTTTGTCACAACATTCGAAAGGTTAGTAGTGGAAGCACCCTTCATTGTCCTTTTACTATTCAGATGCAACTTATAATCAGTTTTTCAACAAAGACCACATGAAAAAATATTTTTGAATCTCTAATAATGTCTAATTAACATAATTGTAAATTACGTTAACCATATCAAAACATCTTTTAAAAATAATTATATTTTTTATAAAATAAGAATATAACACAATGTAACAAGGCATTCAAGTCATTTTTCCATAATTTTCGGTTACATATGCTAATTATTATTAATTTTCCTTTATTGACTCAAATTTAAATCACCATAATTACATTTTATTTCAAAAAATCATGGAACTTCAATCCTAGGCTCCTTTCACAATACCTAACATCCCTTCAAAACACCATGGCTGAATTCACACTCCAACAAAGGCACCCACTTCTAACCGGAACTCAAGACTTCGGTTTAGGGTTTTACCATGCAAGTTGGATCACTATACCATCCGAAACCCAACCAACTCCGTATCACTCCCAAAACCCTCCAACATGAAAACACCATGCAAGACGAGCTTAAAATAATTTTTACATATTTTTTCAGTTACATATGCTAATTATTATTAATTTTCCTTTATTTATTTGAATTTAAATCACCATAATTACATTTTATTTCAAAAATTCACAAAACTTCATTCCTAGGCTCCTCTCACCATACACAACATCCCTTCAAAACACCATGGCTAAAATCATACTTCAAAAAGGCACCCCCTTCAAACCTGAAACTAAAAAGTAGTTTCTACAATACATGTGGGATCACCACACCATCCAAAATCCAACCAACTCTGTTTAAGTGCCACAACCCACCAACATGAAAACACCGTGAAAGACGAGCTTCAAGTAATTTTTTCATAATTTTCAGTTACGCATTCTAATCATTATTAATTTTCCTTTATTTATTTGAATTTAAATCATCATAATTACATTTTATTTCAGAAGATCACAAAACTTCATTCCAAGGCTCCTCCCACCATACCCAACATCGGTTCAAAACACATTGGTTGAATTCTCACTCCAACAAAGGCACCCCTTCTAACCGGAAAATCAAGTCTTAGGTTTAAGATTCTACCATGCAAGTAGGATCACCATACCATCCTAAATCAAACCAACTGCGTATCACACCCAAAACCCACCAAAAGGAAAACACCAAACAATACGAGCTTAAAATAATTTTTCCATAATTTTCAGTTGCATATGATATTTATTATTATTTTTCCTTTATTTATTTGAAATTAAATAATCATAATTACATTTTATTTCAAAAAATCACGAAACATCAATCCTAGGCTCCTCTCACCACACCCAACATCCCTTCAAAACACCTTGGCTGAATTCACACTCCAACAAAGGTACCCACTTCTAACTAGAAACTCAAGATTTAGGTTTAGGGTTTTACCATGCAAGTGGGATCACCATACCATCCGAAAATCCAACCAACTCCATATCACTCCCAAAACCCACCAACATGAAAACACCATGCAGGACGAGCTTAAAATAATTTTTCCATATTTTTCATTTACATATGCTAATTATTATTAATTTTCCTTTATTTATTTGAAATTAAATCACCATAATTACATTTTATTTCAAACAATCACAAGACTTTGTTCCTAGACTCCTTTCATTGTACCCAACATCCCTTCAAAGCACCTTGGCTAAAATCATTGTAACATCCCGTAATTTAGAACCTATTTTGATTCATAAGATTAAGATAAGAGAGTGTGTGATTGATATTAAGGAAAGAAAGTTTAAGAAATTAGGAGATGAAACTTAGTTTAAAAACCAAGTTTCAGAGTTTTCGCTCAAGCGAATTGGATTAGCTTAAGCAAATTATGCAGATGAAACTCGAAGTTTTGATTGCTGTAAAATTCGCTTAAGCGAAAGGAAATTCGCTCAAGCGAAAATCGTCCAGAGAGGGTGTTTTTCTTGTGTCATTTTCGCTCAAGCGAATTGGATTCGCTTGAGCGAAATTGCGTATGTTTGCATGCAGCTGTCCCATTTGCTCAAGCGAAAATAATTCGCTTGAGCGAAAATTCACTTATAGGCATAGGATCTGTCACTTAGAACAAAATTTTACTTCATTTCTTCTTCTTTTTCTTCTTCTTCTTCTTAGTTTTAGAGAGAGAGAGAGACTAGGTTAGAGAGAGGAAGTGGTTCGTAGCTTGGAACGGAGTCTTGGAGCAAGGAATCACCAATTGATCTACCTTGGATCCGTTCTTCTTCACTCCATTTCCAATTTGGGTGAGTACAACTCACTAAATTGTGGTTTTCTTTTATATTTCTATTGTGCATGCCCCCAATCCTTAACTTCCCTTTCTAATTAGAGTTCTTGGATAGTAATTATATCATTATAACTAGATTATGGTAGTGTTTGATGAGTTGGAAATCTAAATTGAGAATAGGAGATATTTATTAATAAAAGGATCGAAACTATCGAAACTGTCGAAACTAGCGAAACTGTTTTTATTGATTATGCATGAATTCTTGCATTGCCATAACATCATGATTATGTTTATTAAAGTAATTCAACCCGGCCATTGCGCTGTGAGTAAAAGAAATGATTAAGTAATTAAGTAAAACACGACTTCGGTCCAGTTTGGGTGGGATTCGTCCCCGGGAAAGCCGGTTCCCGTAGTCTGAGCTCAGGTCTATCTCCATAAAGTGATAAGATCATGCCTGCTGGGCACAACAGTGAGTGCATCATGCTTGCATATCAGTTTAATTGATTATTGTTTATGAATTATGTTCGATTTGTTGATTGACATTGATATCTGCACGCTGCATTCATGCATGTGGTTGTACTTGCTGAGACCGTAGTCTCACCCCACATTTCTGGGATATACTTTAGTTGTGCAGGAATCCTAGGTGATGATAAGGCAGGAAAGGTGATGGTGGAGCTTAGTTTTGATTTAGAATGGAAGCTTCTTGTAATAGAATTAGTTCATTTGTAGTAATGGATGGTTGATTAATGTTGTAAATGTATATGTTTCTTAGCCATGGAAGCTTAATTAAGATTTTTAGTTATTAGGAGATTAAGATATATGTATTTGGACTGCTTAAGCTAATCGTTGGAAAGCCTAAGCTTTTTGTTTGACGATATCGGAAATTTAACGAAATGATTTCAAGAAATTCAGGAATAGTCTCTCCAACGGGCATTATTTCTGAGTTGAGAGATTAGGGCGTTACAATCATACTCCAACAAATACACCCCCTTCTAACCGGAAACTAAATTCTACCATACATGTGGGATCACAATACCATCTGAAATACAACCAACTCCGTCTAACTCCCACAACCCACCAACATGAAAACACCATGAAAGACGAGCTTCAAATAATATTTTCTTAATTTTCAGTCACACATGATAATTATTATTAATTTTCATTTATTTATTTAAATTTAAATCACCATAATTACATTTTATTTTAAAAGATCACAAAACTTCATTCCTAGGCTCCTCTGACCATACTCAACATCCCTTCAAATCACCTTGGCTGAATTCACACTCCAACAAAGGCACCCCCTTCCAACTGGAAACACAAGTCTTAGATTTATGATTCTATCATGTAAGTGGGATCACCTTATCATCCTAAATCCAACCAAGGTGTTCCAAATAAATTTTCCATAATTTTCAGATGCATATGCTATTTATTATTAATTTTTCTTTATTTATTTAAATTTAAATTACCATAAATACATTTTATTTCAAAACATCAGGAAACTTCACTCCTAGGCTCCTCTCACCATACCAAGCATCAATTCAAAACACTTTGGCTGAATTCACACTCCAACAAAGGCACCCACTTCTAACCGGAAACTTAAGACTTAGGTTTAGGGTTTTACCATGCAAGTGGGATCACCATACCATCCGAAATCCAACCAACTCATATCACTCCTAAAACCCACCAACATGACAACACCATGCAAGACGGGCTTAAAATAATTTTTTTATATTTTTTGTACAAATATGCTAATTATTATTAATTTTCCTTTTATTTAATTAAATTTAAATCACTATAATTACATTTGATTTCAAAAAATCACAAAACTTCATTCCTAGGCTTCTTACCATACCCAACTTCCCTTCAAATCACCTTGGCTAAAATCATACTCCAACAGAGGCAACCCTTTCTAACCGGAAACTAAATACTAGTTTCTACCATACATGTATGATCACCATACAATCCGAAATCCAACCAACTTCGTATAACTCCCACAACCCTCCAACATGAAAACACCATAAAAGACGAGCTTCAAATAATTTTTTCATAATTTTCAATTACACATGCTAATTATTATTAATTTTTCTTTATTTATTTGAATTTAAATCACCATAATTACATTTTATTTCAAAAGATCACAAAACTTCATTCCTAGGCTCCTCCAACCATACCCAACATCCCTTCAAAACACCTTGGCTGAATTCGCACTCCAAGAACGACATCCCTTTTAAATGGAAACTCAAGTCTTAGGTTTAGGATTCTACCATTCGAGTGGGATCACTATACCATCCTAAATCCAACAACCTCCGTATCACTCCCAAAACCCACCAAAATATAACACCATATAATACGAACTTAAAATAATTTTTCCATAATTTTCAGTTACATACACTATTTATTATTAATTTTCCTTTATTTATTTGAATTTAAACAACCATAATTATATTTTATTTCAAAAGATCACAAAATTTCAATTATAGGCTCCTCTTACCATCCCCAACATCCCTTCAAAACATCTTCGCTGAATTCCCACTCCAACAAAGACACCCCCTTCTAATCGGAAACTCAAGTCTTAGGTTCATGATTCCATCATGCCAGTGGGATCACCATATCATCCAAAATCCAACCAACTCCATATCACTCCTAAAATCCACCAACATGAAAACACGAAGCAAGAGGAGTCTAAAATATTTTTTTTCATAATTTTCAGTTACACATGCTAATTATTATTAATTTTCATTTATTTATTTGAATTTAAATCACCATAATTAACATTTTTTTCAAAAGATCACAACACTTCATTCCTAGGCTCCTCCAACCATACCCAACATCCCTTCAAAACACCTTGGCTGAATTCACACTCCAACAAAAACACCCCTTCAAACCGGAAACTCAAGTCTTAGGTTTAGGATTCTACCGTGCAAGTAGGATCACCATACCATGCTAAATCCAACGAACTTTGTATCACTCCTAAAACCCACCAAAATGAAAACACCATACAATACGAGTTCCAAATAAATTTTCCATAATTTTCAGATGCATATGCTATTTATTATTAATTTTTCTTTATTTATTAAAATTTAAATTACCATAAATACATTTTATTTCAAAACATCAGGAAACTTCACTCCTAGGCTCCTCTCACCATACCAAGCATCAATTCAAAACACTTTGGCTGAATTCACACTCCAACAAAGGCACCCACTTCTAACCGGAAACTTAAGACTTAGGTTTAGGGTTTTACCATGCAAGTGGGATCACCATACCATCCGAAATCCAACCAACTCGTATCACTCCTAAAACCCACCAACATGAAAACACCATGCAAGACGAGCTTAAAATAATTTTTTCATATTTTTCGTACAAATATGCTAATTATTATTAATTTTCCTTTTATTTAATTAAATTTAAATCGCTATAATTACATTTGATTTCAAAAAATCACAAAACTTCATTCCTAGGCTTCTTACCATACCCAACTTCCCTTCAAATCACCTTGGCTAAAATCATACTCCAACAGAGGCAACCCTTTCTAACCGGAAACTAAATACTAGTTTCTACCATACATGTATGATCACCATACAATCCGAATTCCAACCAACTTCGTATAACTCCCACAACACTCCAACATGAAAACACCATGAAAGACGAGCTTCAAATAATTTTTTCATAATTTTCAATTACACATGCTAATTATTATTAATTTTTCTTTATTTATTTGAATTTAAATCACCATAATTATATTTTATTTCAAAAGATCACAAAACTTCATTCCTAGGCTCCTCCAACCATACCCAACATCCCTTCAAAACACCTTGGCTGTATTCGCACTCCAACAACGACACCCCTTCTAAATGGAAACTCAAGTCTTAGGTTTAGGATTCTGCCATTTAAGTGGGATCACTATACCATCCTAAATCCAACAACCTCCGTATCACTCCCAAAACCCACCAAAATATAACACCATATAATACGAACTTAAAATAATTTTTCCATAATTTTCAGTTACATACACTATTTATTATTAATTTTCCTTTATTTATTTGAATTTAAACAACCATAATTATATTTTATTTCAAAAGATCACAAAATTTCAATCATAGGCTCCTCTTACCATCCCCAACATCCCTTCAAAATATCTTCGCTGAATTCCCACTCCAACAAAGACACCCCCTTCTAACCGGAAACTCAAGTCTTCGGTTCATGGTTCCATCATACCAGTGGGATCACCATATCATCCAAAATCCAACCAACTCCATATCACTCCTAAAACCCACCAACATGAAAACACGAAGCAAGAGGAGTCTAAAATATTTTTTTTCATAATTTTCAGTTACACATGCTAATTATTATTAATTTTCATTTATTTATTTGAATTTAAATCACCATAATTAATTTTTTTTTCAAAAGATCACAAAACTTCATTCCTAGGCTCCTCCAACCATACCCAACATCCCTTCAAAACACCTTGGCTGAATTCACACTCCAATAAAAACACCCCTTCAAACCGGAAACTCAAGTCTTAGGTTTAGGATTCTACCGTGCAAGTAGGATCACCATAGCATGCTAAATCCAACGAACTCTGTATCACTCCTAAAACCCACCAAAATGAAAACACCATACAATACGAGTTCCAAATAAATTTTCCATAATTTTCAGATGCATATGCTATTTATTATTAATTTTTCTTTATTTATTTAAATTTAAATTACCATAAATACATTTTATTTCAAAACATCAGGAAACTTCACTCCTAGGCTCCTCTCACCATACCAAGCATCAATTCAAAACACTTTGGCTGAATTCACACTCCAATAAAGGCACCCACTTCTAACCGAAAACTTAAGACTTAGGTTTAGGGTTTTACCATGCAAGTGGGATCACCATACCATCCGAAATCCAACCAACTCGTATCACTCCTAAAACCCACCAACATGAAAACACCATGCAAGACGAGCTTAAAATAATTTTTTCATATTTTTCGTACAAATACGCTAATTATTATTAATTTTCCTTTTATTTAATTAAATTTAAATCACTATAATTACATTTGATTTCAAAAAATCATAAAACTTCATTCCTAGGCTTCTTACCATACCCAACTTCCCTTCAAATCACCTTGGCTAAAATCTTACTCCAACAGAGGCAACCCTTTCTAACCGGAAACTAAATACTAGTTTCTACCATACATGTGTGATCACCATACAATCCGAAATCCAACCAACTTCGTATAACTCCCACAACCCTCCAACATGAAAACACCATGAAAGACGAGCTTCAAATAATTTTTTCATAATTTTCAATTACGCATGCTAATTATTATTAATTTTTCTTTATTTATTTGAATTTAAATCACCATAATTACATTTTATTTCAAAAGATCACAAAACTTCATTCTTAGGCTCCTCCAACCATACCCAACATCCCTTCAAAACACCTTGGCTGAATTCACACTCCAAGAACGGCATCCCTTCTAAATGGAAACTCAAGTCTTAGGTTTAGGATTCTACCATTCGAGTGGGATCACTATACCATCCTAAATCCAACAACCTCCGTATCACTCCCAAAACCCACCAAAATATAACACCATATAATACGAACTTAAAATAATTTTTCCATAATTTTCAGTTACATACACTATTTATTATTAATTTTCCTTTATTTATTTGAATTTAAACAACCATAATTATATTTTATTTCAAAAGATCACAAAATTTCAATTATAGGCTCCTATTACCATCCCCAACATCCCTTCAAAACATCTTCGCTGAATTCCCACTCCAACAAAGACACCCCCCCTTCTAACCGGAAACTCAAGTCTTAGGTTCATGGTTCCATCATGCCAGTGGGATCACCATATCATCCAAAATCCAACCAACTCCATATCACTCCTAAAACCCACCAACATGAAAACACGAAGCAAGAGGAGTCTAAAATATTTTTTTCATAATTTTCAGTTACACATGCTAATTATTATTAATTTTCCTTTATTTATTTACATTTAAATCACCATAATTAAATTTTTTTTCAAAAGATCACAAAACTTCATTCCTAGGCTCCTCCAACCATACCCAACATCCCTTCAAAACACCTTGGCTGAATTCACACTCCAACAAAAACACCCCTTCAAACCGGAAACTCAAGTCTTAGGTTTAGGATTCTACCATGCAAGTAGGATCACCATACCATGCTAAATCCAACGAACTCCGTATCACTCCCAAAACCCTACCAAAATGAAAACACCTTACAATACGAGCTTAAAATAATTTTTCCATAAATTTTAGTTACATATGCTATTTATTATTACTTTTCCTTTATTTATTTAAATTTAAACCACCATAATTATATTTTATTTCAAAAGATCACAAAACTTCAATCCTAGGCACCTCTTACCATGCCCAACGTCCCTTCAAAACACCTTCACTGAATTCGCACTTCAACAAAGACACCCCCTTTCTAATCGGAAACTCAAGTCTTAGGTTCAGGGTTCCACCATCCAAGTGGGATAACTATACTATCCGAAATCCAACCAACTCCATATCACTCCTAAAACCAACCAACATGAAAACACGAAGCAAGAGGAGTCTAAAATAATTTTTCCATAATTTTCAGTTACATATGCTAATTATTATTAATTTTCCTTTATTTATTTGAATTTAAATCACCATAATTAAATTTCTTTTTAAAAAATCACGAAACTTCATTCATAGGCTCCTCTCACCATACCCAACATCCTTTTCAGAACACTGTGGCTAAATTCACACTCCAACAAAGGCACCCCCTTCTAACAGGAAACTCAACACTTAGATTTATGGTTCTACCGTGCAAGTGGGATCACCATACCATTCAAAATCCAACCAATTCTGTATTACTTCCAAAACCCTCCAACGTGATAACACCGTGTAAGACGAGCTTAAAATAGTTTTTCCCCATAATTTTCAGTTACATATGCTAATTATTATTAATTTTCCTTTAGTCATTTTAATTTAAATCACCATAATTACATTTTATTTCAAGAAATCACAAAACGTCATTTCTAGGCTCCTCTCACCATACCCAAAATCCCATCAAAATACCGTGGCTGAATTCACACTTCAACAAAGGCACCTCTCCCTTCTAACAAGAAACTCAAGACTTAGGTTTAGGGTTCTACCTAGCAAGTGTGATTACCATACCATCTAAATTCCAACAAACTCCGTATTACTTCCAAAGCCCATCAACATGATAACACCATGCAAGACGAGCTTAAAATATTTTTTTACATAATTTTCAGTTACATATGCTAATTATTATTAATTTTTCTTTATTGATTTTAATTTAAATCACCTTAATTACAATTTATTTCAAAAAATCACAAAATTTCATTCCTAGGCTCCTCTCACCATACCAACATCCCTTCAAAACACCGTGGCTGAATTCAAACTCTAACATAGGCGCCCCCTTCTAACCGGAAACTCAAGACTTAGGTTTAGGGTTCTACCATACAAGTGGGATCACCATACCATCTGAAATTCAACAAATGTTGTATCACTCCCAAAACCCACCAACATGATAACACCATGCAAGACGATCTTAAAATGATTTTTCCATAGTTTTCGGTTACATATGCTAATTATTATTTATTTTCTTTATTTATTTTAATTTAAATCACTATAATTACATTTTATTTCAAAAAATCACAAAACGTCATTCCTAGGCTCCTCTCTCCACACCCAAAATCCATTCAAAACACCTTGGCTGAATTCACACTCCAACAAAAACACCTCTTCCTTCTAACCGAAAATTCAAGGCTTAGGTTTAGGGTTCTACCTAGCAAGTGGGATCACCATACCATAGAGATGACAATGGGTACCCTCTGAGCAGGGTACCACAGTACCCGTCCCCATACCCGCATTTTTAAAAAAAGCCCGTAGCCGCGCTCGTACTTGCATGGGCAGCAATTTTAGTGTCCGTCCCCATACCCTTTGAGCACCTATATGCCCGTACCTGCGCCCGTTACCCACACTTTTATTAATTTAAGAAAACTATATCTCAATTGAAAACTTACTCGAAGATCGTCCAAAAAATTTTTTTAAATATCAGTGACACAATAATTTAATTAAATTTAAACATAATACATTAATGTTCTAAAACACAACACATGAGGTGCACCAAAAAAAAACACAACACATGATATAATGTTGAAAATTTTAATTAAATATTACAATATACTCACATCAAACTTTTATAAACATGGATATCTTGTGTTAGAATTATCCAAGATATGAAAAAAATGATTATTAACACTAATTAGTCATATATTATAAAGTAAAAATATACAAATAGATAGTTTTAAAAATATATTTTTAATTTATAATATATTATATATATCAATTTTAAAAATATGTATAAATATATTAGATATTTTAATAAAATTAATATATCTCCATATATAATTATATATGATATTATTTATTAAATAATTATATATAAGTGCGAGTATGGGGCGGGCTGAACATCATAGTGCCCAGCCCGCGCCTTTCCCCATGAAAAAAAGCGGGTTATTGCCCGTACCTGCGCCCATACCCGCTTTGCGGGTTTTTATCCTGCCCATTGCAGGTAACTTTCGCGGGTATCCATAGGGCTTGGGCTCAATTGTCCTCCCTACCATACCATCCAAAATCCAACCAACTCCGTATCACTCCCATGATCCACCAACATGATAACATCTTGCAAGATGAGCTTAATTAAAATAATTTTTCCATAATTTTTTAGTTACATATGCTAATTATTATTAATTTTCATTAATCATTTTAATTTAAATCACCCTAATTACATTTTATTTCAAAAAATCACGAAACTTCATTCCTAGGCTCCTCTCACCATACCCAACATCACTTCAAAACACTGTGGCTGAATTTAGACTCCAACAAAGGTACCCCTTCTCACCGGAAACTCAAGACTTAGGTTTAGGGTTCTACCTAGCAAGTGGGATCCCTATACCATCCGAAATCCAACCAACTCCATACCACTCCCAAAACCCACCAACATGATAATACCATGCAAGGCAAGCTTAAAATATTTTTCCATAAGTTTTGGTTACATATGCTAATTATTATTATTTTTCCTTTATTTATTTGAATTTAAATAACCATAATTACATTTTATTTCAAAAAATCACAAAACTTCATCCCAATTGTATTTATATAGTCTTTACGATACCATTGTATAGAAATATGCAACATTATTTAGTTCAAATCCGTTAAGTCACTACACAAAATAAACTTTTTTTTAATATCATTAATACCTTACTTTTCCATGCACACACATATTTGGCTTTTTGGGTATTAAAGTTTCCCAACAAACCTACCATGTGTCCCAATCAACTAACCCAACCTCTTTAACTAGTCAACCGAGTGAAGGTGAAGGTCTCCGTTGCCTAGCGTGTCCACTTTTTCCTTTTCACTTAAGTCATTTGGGCCGCAAACCTTGGTAGAAAGCCCATCAATTGCATACCACTATGTAGCCCAATCAGAACATACCTCACAAGCTGAATAATAAATGTGTTTCTTCACAAACGTTAACCAAGTACACCAAAAGTATTCATCAATAACTCAGAAGAACCTTCCACCTCCTACCATGGACTCTACCTCCTCGCGATCAGTGGGACCATCAGCGACCAACGTACGACACCGTGTAACACCTAACACCACTCACAGGTATCTTCTTCAAAAAATATGAATTGTTAGTGGATGGATTCCATGAAATTTTCTAGAACATTACCTCATCATTTTCATCGATTCCTTTAGCATCATGGCTTTAGGGTTCTGCTGCATCACAAATACATTCATCACTTGTTTTCCTTTCGGCTTTATTTACGATTCTTTACTTCACTTACATTCATATTGTTCGATTCACAGATTACTTGGTTAGGGTTTTTACTTTATTTCACTTTCACGATAAAATACCTCGGTCAACTCTGTGTTACAACAACTCCTTTAAAAAATTGGGTTAAACAATGATCAAACCTAGGGGTAAAATCACTCCGTTAGGCTACTAGAACACACATTTTAAAGTCATACATCTGCACAATGGTTATGGACAATGATTGGCATCACCGACCATATACATAGAAAATTCCAAATTGTGAATCAACTAAGAATTAACTCTGCATCTGTGAGGGACTACTATCATCAATTTAGGTAAAAAAAAATTATAATATAACATCCCTGTAAAAATAATACCCCTGATTTTGGAATCTTTTGCATTCATTGGTACAATTTAAAATTTTCCTAAACACCCATTGTGACCTAATAATCTCTGAGTTTGTTTATTATGAGCAACCCAGGCACGACAGATCTGTGGTTGGATTTGCGTTCAAGGCAATTTGGCATCCATATCAGGTTCAAAATCTCATTTATAACTTAAACAATTAAATTAGTGTAGTGTCCCCGTAACATTCCAACTTATTCTATTCCCATCCAGACAAAAATCAAAGTTGCTAGGCGTTTGAATGACTCCCTTCACCCACCCTTTCCTAAAGTAGTACAATTCAAAGACCCTGCTGGAAATGTAAGCAACATTTCTGTAAAAATTCGGTCTGGAAGGCAATGCTTTGTTCAAGGTTTACGTCATATGGGGCGGTTCTATGATCTCCACCATATAGTTCGCCTGTATTACACGTATGTTGGGAATGGTCAATTTGATATTAGAATAAAAAGGCCTCATGGCATAGGTGAGATTCAGTACCCTCAACCTCGACAACAAAATGTTCAGCCTATCCCAGATGACCCGGAAGAGGTGCTTAGTGTGTCTGGATGTATCATATGGGCAACTCTTCTCACTAAGGCACAAATTAGAGGAATACAGGGCCTGGTAACATTTCTACTACACTACTAATAACTTCTTCATTATGTGTCAGTGGAAATACATAACTTAAACCTTAACTTAATTTCAATCAAATGTAGGTACTCCCTGTAAGGATTGTAACTGATTTCCTAGAGGAGGACCAAGAAATTATTCATATCAAGTTACCTAATGGTCAAGTGCAACCTTGGAACTTCCTTTGGAACACAACAATTCAAAGACACTGCAGGCTAGGCCAAGGCTGGTACCAATATTGTAGGGAAGAGCGACTACAGGAAGAAGATATGCTAATATTCTGGAAATTGGACGGTGAAGACTTCATTAGGATGGAACTACGACGTCAAAGGGATTATCTACAATAGAAGTATTGAAGTGTTTTGGAGATTGTCAAATCTCATGCTTATGGCTAAATTACTATTATTTCAATTTTCTATTTTGCCTGTTAAAGACTACATTACTAACTTAACTACTATATATTATGATATATAACTTATGATGTTACATGGACCTTCACCTATTATCTTTGTTTCTTATTACCTTCTTATTAAATATGGTACTTGTATATTATATAACTCATTCTCTCCTTCTCTCCTTCTACAACAAAGTTTAAACGTTAATTTTTTTTAACAAAGGGTAAAATATCAAACTTAAAAATGCGTGTCAAACACCATAATTTTATTATTTCTTACAATCATAACCTCCTTAAATTAGGGGATTATTATTTCCACTCCTTCCTATAGTCAGATATAACATTCTTTTTTTTTCAACCTACCCAAACTAATTATTACTCTTTTCTTCTCTATTTTTTCACAACATAAATAAATAAAATATTAACGTAGTTAACTTCAAAGATTGAAAAAAGGAACTATTAAGCCTTTCTTTTATACATACACATATAATCAAAGGATCCAAAAACATATGTATCAGAGCCCGTGAATGTAAAAAAAAACTTGAGTAAATAGTCATTTTGGTCCCTGAAAGATTGAGGGTCGGTCAATTTGGTCCCTGAGAGAAAGAAATTAACAAATTAGTCCCTGAAAGATAATTCCGTCGGTCATTTTGGTCCTTTTGTCAGTGTACGTTTAGTGACGTTAACAGAAGTGATGATTTGGCACGTTAGGTTCCATGTGCACACTTCCACGTGACAATAACACGTATGAGGGACTAAAATGACAGTAAATGGAATCTTTGAGGGACTAAAATGACTAAAACAAAACTTTATTGATCTAATACGAAAATTATGAATAAGATTTTCCCTAAATTTCTTCTCAAATCAGGTAAACATCTTAACCCTAATTATGTTATAGAGACAATTAGACAAGATTTAAAACATGATGGAATGGATATTGGAGCATTATCATTTGCACCAATTGAGGAAGACATCAAATGTTTCATAAAGTGGTTGAACAAGCTTTCTGGAGGTTGCATGGAAAAGAAGGGAAATTATACTAACCTAAAAATACACAGAGAAATATTGGGAGATTTATTTTTCACAGAAGTACCCTCTCAAATGAAATGTTATAGAAATGGGTATTTGATTGTTTGAAACTTGTGTATGTCACTATAATGTGAACTCAAATTGCTCTGTGTTATTTTGCATGATGGTGAATTCAATTACAAGTAATTTGCTTGGGTTGATGATGGGGCTGAATGAAATTCTCCAACTGGCAACGGGAAATGGAATGATTTATGGAGGAATGAGAAATACACAACCAATATTGAAAGTTTGCGCATTGGAGTTAGGTACCTGATGTAGAAACCACAGGAAACACTTGAAAGGGGGGTTGAATAGTGTTTTATAAATTTCAAACTAATTTTGGAAAACCTTTAACAAGCAGCACTTTTCACAAAGAGGTTTTGATAACTTGCTGAAACTGGAAGTTTCATACTTGCTGAAGTAACTTCAGCAGGTTCAATAAAATAGTTTGAGAAACTTGTTTTTCAATCTATCAAAATAGTTTTTCAGCTTTAAGTTATAAAACAACAATTTTCGAACCCTCCACGTTAGTATAAACCCAATATAAAAGAGTTAAGGGAAAGAGAAGACTTAGCCAAAGATTTATACCGGTTCACCCACCACCACTGTGAGCTACGTCTAGCCCCAAAACCAAACAACTAAGGATTTCCACTAATCTCAGATATTACAAGTATTTTTTTCTATCAAGCCTCTTCAGGCTCTACAACAACAAGTATTCTTTCCTATCAAGCCTCTCCAGGATCTACAACAAGTATTATTTAACCACAAGCCTCTCCAGGCTCAACAATGAGTATTCTTTCTTCCACCGAGCCTCTCCAGGCTCTCAGGCACTTAATAGTGTTTACAAAAAGGTTTGTTTAAGTTACTGAACTAAACAAGTTCCTAACTTAAATTGAAATAAGCTTGTATAGAATAACTGAGTATAACTCAAGATTAATGAAATTGTGTACAATTTATCAGAGAGTATGCAGCGTAGATTTTTGCAGAGTTTTGGCTTGATACAATTTCTTCTCTCCTGTTTTTGAAGTCCTTCACGAAGCTGAATATAGGGATGAATTTTAAGTCCGCTGAAGATTGTTGAAATCACCGTTGAGAGATAGCATTAAATACTATAAGATCCATTGTGAGACAAACTTCTGATAGCTTCTGACTTTGAACCATGCAGGTGAGCTGAGATGATTCAGTTCTGACACACTACAGGTACTTTGAGGATGCTTTTACGTCTTGAGCAGAAAGCCTTTTGTCTTCAGACATAAAGCCACGTTGGATGTCTTCAGCATGTCTTCAATTTTCAGATAGTACATCTCTTCAGAGGGTTCCACTCCTTCAGAAGGTTGCACCACTTCAGAGGGTTGCTTTGCTTCGGAAGGTTGCTCTTTCAGAGGGTTGCTGAAACCCAGAAAATACCTTTAAGAGAATTTGCACTATCTTCCATAATACTTTAACCAAATTTATTATACATTAAAACTCAGGATTATGAGAATTAAAACATTATTAATTACTTAATAACATTTTTCAGACTCAACATTCTCCCCCTTTTTAATGATGACAAATTTTCTTCAACTTATAAATATCCGAAGGGAAATTAAATTGATTTAAGTTTAAAGAATTCTCCCCCTATTTCAAATACTTAAGCAGAATGCTTGCTCTCCCTGAACATAAGATTTCTTCTCTGAAAAGCACTTAAACTTCAGATTTTGTTAGTTTATATTACCCCTCTTTTGTCATCAATCAAAAGGGTTTCTAGAGCATGCTGAAGTAATGAAGTGAAACAGAGCAATAAATACAGGGTATAATTGCAGCAACACAATCAAATATTTTTAGAATACTCAATACTTGCCAAAGAATTGAATACTTCCAGTCAATCATCAGAGCAATTTAATGCATTTACTTAATAAAATAAACATGCACAAAACAATTCATCATGTAGTTAAATCGAAAATTATGGAACAAAAAATTTCATTCATTAAATATTCTCATAAAGTTAAAAAATAAACAGAAACATGAACACAAAATGCTCTTTGAGACACAAGCTATCACAGACTATAACTCCTCTTATGCTTTGCAGGTATTGATGCTTGAGTTGGCAGTGGAGCTGGAGTGGCTTGCATCTGTTTCATCAGTCTCTGAAGTTTCTCATTCTTATTTCTCAACCTTCTTATCTCCCTTTCTCTTACTTCAAGGGCTTTAGTGAGATCAGCTTCTCTGAAAATGATGGATAGATAACGCCCAGTAAATACAATCTGCCCAAAATTACTTGGTAAGCCATAATCAGCAGGCTTGTGTTTGTGGTGATTTTTAGTTTAAAATCAAGTGAAAGATTCATATGAACAATCTGGGACTAGAATCAAGTCCTCGTGGTGGATTCTATGAATAAGGTGATGCGATTAAGAAGTAAGAAATAGGAAATAGTAAATGGCAAAGAACTGCAAATGTAAAGTAAAAGAAAATGCAAGAAAATAAAGGAAAGTTTAAGAAAATGTGATGAAAAGGTTTGATGAATTCTTAAACTGACATAATTTTTGAGTGTTCTCGGATGAGAAAGTAGTCGTGATAATGGTAGACAATATGCTTTTTTCGAGTAAGTCTAAAGTATGTAGAATGGAGAAAAATCCGTCCCTAGGACCTATAACTTTGCCCTATTTATAGATTTTTGACCCTAACGGTCAACTAATTTACAATAGACACGTAAGATAGAATCTTAACTGCCTAATCTATGACCACACAAGTGTCCGGTCTTCATTAGATGTCTTCCACGTGCCTTCTCTCGTTTGAATTCTGAATCGAAATCTTCATATGATTTGTCTAAGTCTTCATTCAAAATCTTCATGGTTTTCATCTTTCCGGCCCTTGACTTGAAATCTTCAGGAAATCTTGTTGAGTCTGAACTTGAATTCTTTAGTAAATTTGGTTAAGTCTTCATTTCGAAATCTTCAAGCAACTTGACCAAGGTTTTGATTCAAAATCTTCAAATAATATAAATAAGGCTGAATTTCGAAATTTTGAGTCATTCTAGTCATGCAGGATTCGAACTCTTCAATGATTCTGATCATGTAACATTTAAAATCTTCAGCTAAAATGTCTTAGACTAGATTCGAATTTCTTGAGGATTCTGGCTATATCAAATTTAAATTTTTAGTAGTTCTATACCTTAGAAAATATTCTAAGTCTGAGAGTTCTTGTACTTAGTTAATACAGTAAATTCGAAATCTACTTTAGAAAACGTCTATCATATTTTGGACGTTTTCTTCACATGCCACGTGTCAACTTGTGATTGGTTCTCTTGCTTCACACTTTTGATCAGAAACTGATTCATCAATTAAAACTTACTGGTAGTTTTTAGTCAGTTTTCACTGATTTCCATGTATAAATAGTTACCTTCTCCTTTCATTTTCATTCACCTCGGAAGTAAACTTTCTTCCAAATTACCTCTCTTCTCTTCTAAGAAAGTAAAATACTTTCTTCCTTAATCTTTCGAGTTTTCTTTACTCGAATTCTTTCTCCTTTACTTCTGTTTTTGTTTCGAAATCTAGAGAGATTTCTGATATTGGCTATTACTTTCGACATAATGGCCAATGCTAGGAATGTTTCTAAGTTTTTTGGCCTTTGGGTCGAACGTTGCAGCCAAAAGTAGGCATTTAATTGGTATGTTTACCTAATAATGCCTTAGATTTCTCCCCTTCTAAGGGTGCCTATATCCTTTGTGGTACTTCCATTTCCCTCCTCATCATAGCTTAACACCCAAATCTTGGGAAGAAAGGGGAGAAAGAGGAGAATCAACACATGGAGGATGACCTCTTTTGTGTAAATTGTTAGGTGGTGATGTTTGTGTCTTCTTCGAATTTTCCTGAAAGATCTCCACCTAACTTTTACCTTCTATTTGAATTATAGGGGATACTTGTCTTTTTGCCTTTTACTTGATTAATTCCCCTATTTGAAATAGAAAAGGGGTATTATGTATGAGAAGGTTAGTGAGAAAGAATGCTCACTCAGAAGCTTTATCCTCCACAGAGTTCTCTTCCTTTTCGAAGACCAAGAGGTTCGAAGAAACGAAAATTTGATTACTCCAGAATTTCCAGAATTTCAACAGATGAAGGTTTCTGCTTCGAATTACTTTCCTTCTTCTAATTCATTATCATCTCATGTGTAAATTTTATGTAATTCGAATTTTCTTCTTGTAATCTGTAAGCATTCTATTGTAATTCAAATTTTACCTTGTAATTTGCTATATGGAATGAAATCCAGTTTTGAATTACTTTCTCTTCTGCACAAGTTTCTATCCTTTATCCTTGTATTAATAAAATTTAAAATCTTTGTATCCTTTATTGCTAAGTTTCATTCGAAATATTAGAGCATATCATTCAAGGATTTTTAATCAACAAAGGAAATAATTACTACTATGAAATATTCGAAATATCCCTCAGATATCAGTTTCGAATTTTACTTGAAAGGATTTCAAATCAGAATTTTCCTTTGTTACTATGATTCATTCGAATCTTGTCCTTATAATGAGAATCTTCTCCAATTATAACTTAGTGAAATTTCCAGGCCTAACAACTTGACCACAAGACAAGTGAAGATGGAAGGGATCATTTTCTGCAAAGTCCAATCCTCATGAAGTTCACAATCTGAACAGGGAAATCTACCAGGAAACCAAGTTCTCCACTCTTGAACAGATAAAGTACTTTTGGTGATGGAGTCAGCAAAGTCATACTTGGTCCCTGAGCTTGAGCCTTCCTTTTCTCTTTCATGCCAGTAGGAGTTCCATAACCAGTCTCTGTAGGAGTGATCCAGTCCACCGTAAAACTCTACATCCTCAGGAACCCTTTCCCATTGCTCTTGAGTTATGGGCTCCAAATCATTCAAATATGCAGAATAGAACTTAGGCTCTTTCTTCTTATCATTTGGGCCTTCAGAAAAAGGCAGCCTTGGAACTATTCTGTCAGGTTTCCAGAAAATCTTGGTGGTTGGCTTCATAGAGAGAGGTTTGGGAGGCTTGAAGTTCTTACACCTAGCACAAGATACAATATACCTTGCATACAACTCAGTCTCTAAGTTGAGATGCCTGATGAGGATCCAGTCTTCAACAGGTATCTTGAAATGGTCAGAGGAGTACATATCAATATTTTTCCAGAAGTGCTTGGGTGGTTGAACTCCTTGCCTAATCCTTTCCAGTTGATCAGACAATAAATCTCCTCCAATATCTTTTTGAGTAGCTACCCTCTTCTCCCTGACAGCATCTAGAGAATTCACATGTAAACCAATGTGCTTATGCAGGGGTGCATGCCCTCTGAAGAAAAGCAGCTCTTCATATAAGTTTGGAAACTTGGGCACTCTGATTTTGTGATCATAGGGAGTTGAGTAGAATTTATGGGGAAACTGGGCAGCCTTCAGCAAGTCCTCAAAGCTGACAACAGGAACCACCTTGTCAAAGGATGGTTTTCTTGATAAGTCTCTGGACTTAGGCTTCAGCAGGTTTTCCCTTGGAGTGAGATCACCTTCCCATACAAACTTCCCTTCTCCTTTCCAAACATAGCTCCCTTGAGCTTCCTAATTGATTGACTTAGGTTCAACAGGAACAATTTGATGATCAGCAGAAATCACTTCTTCCTCATTTTCTTGTTCAAATGATGATGATGATTGAGATGATGGGGGTGAAGAAGGTGTAGTATCAATAGCAGGTGCAGGAGAAACGATAGCAACAACATTCTCAGTAGGTATAGCTTCAGCAACCTTATCAGCAACAACAACAGGTTCAAGAACCTTCACTGGTACCTTTGAGGGGCTGAGATCATCTTCTAAGTCAATGGGATCAAGATTCCCAAAGTTGACTTTGATCTTCTTGTAGGGTACTGCTTCAACAACATGCTTAGTACCGATCTCCTTCATCTTCTTATAACGAACAGTTTCAGTAATAGGGTTATAAGGAACATACTCAGCAACAGGCTTAGCATATTTCCTTTTAAGCTTTAACTGCTTCAGCTCCAAGATCTTTTGAGATCTTATCCCCTCAGTTGCTTGCTGAAATATTACAGCTTCCTCCTGTTGAATGGATTTGCTTCTTGTAACCATTTGAGCTGGAGGTTCTTCTCTCACAGGAGACAGAAGCCTTCTTTTCTTCATCCTCACTGACTTGGAGAGTCTTTTTCTTTTGGGAACCGAGGATTTTTCTAGCTTCTCATCCTCAAGAATTTCTTGTTGAGCAACAAAAGCAATTGCATGGCCAATATCTTCTTGTTTCTTAGCTCTTCTTGCTTCTTCTTCATCCAAAGCATTTGCCAAAGCAGCAACTTCTTGAAGCTCAGGATCTGGAAGACTTGTAGCTAAAGGCATAACAACAATTGGCTTCTCAGATGAACTTTCACTGGGAACATCAACCATCATGGCATGTCGCTCAGGGATTGAGGTAGGCTCAGTGACCTTAGTAACAGCCACCTCAGCAACCTAACCCACAATTTCAGTAGGTTCATTGGGAACCTTCTGAACAAGTTCAGAAGCTTGGGGTGATGCCACATCAGCCACCTTTTCAGATGGCGTTGCCCTCTGAAAAGCAGCTTCAACCTCCCTTACACGTTGCATATCAGCATGATCAAGAACCTTCTGAGATACCTTGGTTCTTTTTCTTTTCACCACCTTCTTCCCAGGAGTTTCAGCAGCTGGTTTGAACTCTTCCTTCCTAGCATCTCCTTGAAGTTCATCTTCTAAAATTTCAAGAACAGACCTCCCAGAGGTAGCAACCTTCTCAGCAGTAATAGATTCCTTGATAGAGAGGGTGGAGGAGCTGGTTTCTTGATATCAATCCCCATCTGTTTGATTTTGGTGGCAGTGAAGAAGGTTGGAGGCTTTTGATCATACTTCTTCTCCTACGGAATCTTATAATGAAGCATAATCTTCATTAATAGAGTGTTGTGGGGAAGGTTTGCAGCTAAATCCATTGACCTTCTGATCATATGGTAGAGAATGATCCTTGGAAAGTTAATCTTGTTCTTCTGCAGCAGATGAATGAGGCAGAATCTCTCTAGTTCAGATACATGATTTTTACCTCCTTCTTTTGGGAGCACGCAGCGGCCAAGAATAGCAAACAACAACCTAGGAACTTGCAGCAACCCAGTTCCATTCATGTTCAAAGGAGTTTCTGATCCAAACAACATTTTGTTGTACATTCTTGGTCCTCCATTGTGCATCTCCCATTCAGGAATGAACTGCACTCCTTCAGCAGTAACTTTGGTTACAGTCTCCAATACTGAGGCATTAACAAAGATAACTTGCCCCATAACAATTGCCTTAAGAGAGACTTTCTTGTTTCCTTCAACCTATTTTGCAGTTCTCCAGAACTCATACACACTGGCCTCATGTCAAGAGCACTAGATGTTCTCAAAGAACGGAGTCCACCCAGCAGCTTCAAAGTACTCAGTAAGATCATGACCGTGTTCTGAAAGGTGCTCAAGTTTCACGCACCTGGTAGGGACAATCCTCCCACCAGCCTTGGAGGCAGCATCACCTTTCTTGGGTTCCATTGCAATAGCAGAAAGCTTGAGAGAAATTAGGGCTTGAGAGAAAAATGAGAGCTTGAGAATATTGAAGGTTTATGAGAGAGCAAAGAGAGAGTAACCTTGAGAGACTTCCCACGCGCTCTATAAATAAACTCAGCACTCAGCATTAATGATGATAGTTACAGGTTGCACAGACATTGGGAGTCGTGCATCGTGCAAGAGACAGTGGACATGTGAAAAGCCAACCGTCTCAGATAGCCACGTCAAGTGACACTTCAGAGAGTATTTGTGTTCAGCAAGTTCAAAATATTTCAGTAGGTACACTGATTTTAGCAAGTACATAGATTTCAGCAAGTTCAAATATCAGAGATTTTCTTATATTGCAGAAAGTTCATATAAATCAAATATCACACTTTTTCAAATAATGCATGTATTCTCTGATATTTATTTGCAATAATAAAATGTGTTACCAATAAGGATTGTTAGTGAATGATCAATTGAGTTGCATTTGCTGAGACTCAACATTGTTTTCTGAAATATATTGAGAATGACCATTTCAGCAGCTCTTGTTTTTGGGTCTGGGAACATACACCTTCCTTCCATCAAGAGTTCCACGCGTCCATTCCTCTGTGGTAATTCTAGGTGTCTTCTTTGATTTATCCAAGACATCTGCAAGTGTAACAATTGAGATCTTTGGTACCCATATATTTTTGGGTCCACTTGGGTTAGTTCTGGGTGTTGATTTTTCTTTTTGTTTACACTTAGACACATGTTGTCCAGGTTTATCACAGTAAATACACCCATCTACCTTCTTTTTAGCATTTTTGGGAAATTCAGAATTTGATGATTTTGATGATGATTTGCCAGAAAAACCCAAGCCACTTTTGTTTTTAAAACTTCTTTGAGTTACCATTTGATGTCATCTTAGTCCCTCATACGTGTTATAGACACGTGGGACTGCCACATAAGAGTCCACACATGGCATTTAACGTGCCAAATCATCACATCCATTAACATAATCGGACAGACACTAACAGAAGGACCATAATGACTGGCGGGAATATCTATCAGGGACTAATTTGTTATTTTCTTTCTTTCAGAGACCAATCTGACCAACCCACAATCTTTCAGGGACCAAAATGACAATTTACTAAAAAAACTTCTTATTTTTTCAGAAAGAATTAAATTCATATAATTTAAATAATTATTTAATTTAATAATTTTTAATCTACAAAAACATTACAAAAGCACAAGTGGATGCCGCTTTTACAACAACTTAGCGCGAATGGTCTTTTTAACCCACTCAACCTTCACCCTGATGTGCAGAACAAATCTATTGCACCACAAATCAATTTACTAACACCATAAATAAAATAAATCTGTAACATGACGCGAAAATAATATCACAGGTGGATGTCCAATAATGCAACTCAATTCACTCATATAAATGGATCTCATTCGACTTAGAAAACATGACCACCGCAACCAGCTTCGCATCTTCTACAATTGTCAGCACCCAATTTTGTCCTGACTATTCTTGTATGTAAACATTTTAATTTTCAATCATTTCGTTTTGCATTATAAAAGAAAAATTTTAAAAATATAGCATTTATAACTCTGTTTTATTTGCATCATTGATTAATTCATTAATTGATTGATTAATTATAGTCAACTACTTAATTAGCAAGGTTTTAATAAGAAAAAATACCAAAAAAAATAACTATAATAAAAATGGGAGGTGAATCATGAGTGGAATGATTACATAGATAGCTGCTTAATGATTTGTGTGATATATGCTAATTGTGGCCAAATGAAACTGTCCAAAATAGCAACGAATGAGTCATGTGTTGTAGATAAGCTGCAAATACACACTTCTAGTTCTCAATGTTAGCGCAAAACCCTCTGAGATTTTGTTTTAATGACAACAAACCTTTTGATCAAAATTAACGTTTTCTGTTCTTGAAGTTACTGATGTTTTGTATGTGAGAACTCATAAATACAGGATTCTTATGCTTAGTAAAAAACTTAGAAGAACCACGACCAAGCTCAGCTAAGATTGGTAGGAATCCTCAGACTGAAGATGAAGATAAAGGTCAGCCTGAGATCGAGCAATCAATGCAAGCCTTTCCTGTGACTTAGAAAGATCATAATCCAAATGTTAAGAAGCATCGGACTTTAGAATTATTTATGGACTATGGGCAAAGCTTAGAATGTTCTATATGCTGAAGATAATTTCAGAAAAAGGCCTTAGAGATATCCTTTATTAGAAAGCTTTCAAGAGCTTAGAATGATTAAATTTGAAGTTAGCCTAAGCTCAGTATGGTGCACATCAGAATGCAGTCTTAGCTATAGTCAGAAAGAATCTTTATTAGAAACGCTAATCATCAAGCTGAGTCTAAGCATCCTACAATGAATAAACCCGAGTTGATTCAACATAAAGATTGTCTTTGTGGTTTGAAACTGCTACGCTTCTTATGGATTCAAGATTTACAAAAGAGTACAATCAAAAAGAAAAGAATTAAACAAGACTCAACCAACTCAGATTGCAAGGTCAGACAGAGACTGACTCAAATTGAAAGGTCAGACTGAGACAGACCTAGACTCGGATTGCAAGGTTAGACTTAGTCTAAGCATGACAAAGAAGCACTTTGAAGTATGAAGCTGAGCACAAGACAAAGCAAGAGTCAAGCTAAGACTGACCAAGCTCAGACTCATAGGTGAGACTGAGACTGAGACTGAGACTGAGACTCACCAACTATGACTGAGACTAAGATTCATACTCAGACAGAGACTCAACAATAAAAGCAAGTCAACACAAGTACACTGTCACAATAGAGCCTGTGCCAGAGCATACATGAGCCCGTGTCAGAAAAGTGAAAAACAATCTCTCTCCCTCTTTCAACGGCTAGTTTTCTGAAGACTATAAGAAGAAGTCTCATTAATGCTGAATAAACGTGAGACACTGGTAAGATAATGGTGAGACACTGCTGAACAAGCTGAAAAATCCAAGTCTCAAGTGAATCTCAACTTACCTACCTATGCTATCTTAGCTAATATCATGTAGTAGGTTTAGCTATTGTTTTGTAATGTTTTATATACACTCTTTGAGTGATTTAGAGAGCCACCCATCATCTAGATAAGCTCACTGTGTATCCGTACTTTGTACGTAGTCTAAGCTAGACCAAATCAATCTCATCTCGTCTCACCCAATCTAAGTAAGTCAGGAGGTGCCTGAGCTTAGTGTGGGTGACTGTGAGCCTGGAGAGGCAGAGGAAAGAATACTTGAATCTCAGCTAAGTCAGGAGGTGCCTGAGCTTAGTATGAGTAAGTTTGAGCCTGAAGAGGCAGGAAAGAATACTTGTATTTGACAAGGTTGTCATAGTGGAAAATCTCACAAGGTTGTGAGGACTGGATGTAGCCCAAGGCTGTGGGTGAACCAGTATAAATCTGAGTGTGTTCTCTCTCTCTATCTCTTATTATTAGTCTCAGCTTGACACTTATATTAGTCTCTGCATAACTTATATCAGTCTCTGCATAACTCAGATCTGTCTCAGCATGACTCAGATCAGTCTCTGCAAGACTCAAATCTTAGCATGCCTTTATATCTGTTTTATCTAACTCGATTTATCTAAGCTGAGCTTAACCTTTGCTGAGTTAAGCTTAATCTTTTCTGAGCTGAGCTTAACCTTTGCTGAGTTGAGCTTAACCTTTGCTGAGTTGAGCTTAACCTTTTGATGAGCTAAGCCTTCTTAATATTAAACTTCTGCTGAGTTAAGATTCAATCTGAGTTCCAAGTCATAGACCTGAGATCCACCTCAGATTGAATCTAAATTTTTAGGTACAATATTTTCAAGTCTCTATTCAAACCCCCCTTCTAGAGACGTTCAGCCAACTTCAGTTGGTATCAGAACTTGTCCTCTTGGGGTTAAGCACACCAACGTGTGAAGAGGAGAAAGAACCAAGAAAGGAAGATGATTGAAGTTAGCACCATTCTATTCATTCATGAAGGAGGTTGCTCTTGGAATCTTAAAGATAATTCAAGGAAGATCCAATCATGCAGAAAATTGAGAGAACGACCTACATGGCTCAAAACGACTTTGAGGTAATAGATATTAAATCTGATTGTTGTTTTTCCTATGATGATATACAATTTGCCTACTATGACTTGAATAATGGTTTGATTAAACTTGGAAGATAAAGTTTGAAATTAACTTATTCTGTTATAGAGAAAATTGAGATTCTAAAAATTGATTATGATTTCCTTGTAGAAACCACGAAAACACTAGAAAAGGGGGTTGAATAGTATTTTAAATGTTTAAATAGATTTTCTTGGAAACCTTTTCACAAATAGAGTTTTCACAAAAACTATAAACAACTTTCTGAAACTAGAAAGATACTTGCTGAAATCTTTTCAGCAGGTTCACCAAAACTGATTTCTTAAACTGTTTTGAAACATATTTTTGAAATATTATGTTTAAACAATTTAATTCACTAATATCCTAACCCTTCTTGTTAGATAAAATAACAGTTAATAAGAGATAAGAGTTTAGAAGACTTAGCTAAGAGATTATCCTGGTTCACCCACCAACACAGTGAGCTACGTCCAGTCCCAGTGCAAACACGCAACTGGATTTTCCAATAACAGATCAGTTACAAGTATTCTTTAACCCCAGCCTCTTCAGGATAAACACCAAGTATTCTTTGGACACAGTCTCTCCAGGCTAAACACCAAGTATTCTTTGGACACAACCTCTTTAGGCTAATCAACCAAGTATTGTTTGTTCCTCCAAGCCTCTTCAGGCTCTCAGACACTTTTCAGTGTTTACAAAGTGTTTTGTTTAAGTCCCTGAAGAACTTAAACACAGATAATCTTGTACAAAGAAATAGATGAGTATAACTCAGGATTCAAATGAGGTTTACAATGTACAAAATATCAGAGAGTTGCAACTAAAGTTTTGCAGCGTGTTGGCTTGATATTGTATATTTCTTTTTGAGCTTGGCCGATGATTTCAAAGTCTTTCATGAAGCAATATATAGAGCTCAGAGATTAATCTGTTGAAGATTGCTTAACCACCGATGATAGATAACATTAAATGTTGTTAAAGACGTTGTGAGACAATCTCCAAAAGAGCTTCTGACTTTGTGTTGCAGGTGTGCAGTCTGTGACACAGTTCTGACACGTACAACATGTTCCCTTTTAAGGTAAAATGATTTTGACAGCATAAAAGGTCATTGAAAACATTCCTTAACTGGAACAAACTTGCAGAAGACGTTTGAGAATTTATTGAAGTCTTTAAGCAAAAGGCCTTCGGACTTTAGTCAAATGCTACGATGTAGGTCTTCAGTTGTTCTTCTTTATTTCTGATACTGTAATACTTCAGAAGGTAGAGAGAACTTCAGCAGGTCTTAGTTCTTCAGAGAGTTCCTCATATCAACATGTTCAACTTCAGCGAGTTGGATTATATCAGAGGGTTGCTCTTCACAAAGATTGCTGAAACAATTTAAACAAGATACCTTCAAGTGAAATTGTTCTTATAAACAAAATAATCCTTTAATCAAATTTGTTATCCATTAAACTTAGGATTTGTGAGACTTAAAACATTATTAATATTCTTAATAATATTTTGAGACTCAACATTCCTTTGTATAAATGTATCTTCAAATTTTGAATCCTCAACCATTAATAAAATGCACATTGATCTTGAAAATGAAATTGAGGACTCATTTTTCAATGTTTGCCTAAGCTAAGGAATCAACTTGTTTAAATTCCATGTTTGTTTACTATAATGAAAAGATTATTATTCCACAAGGAAAAATACATAAAGCTTATGACAAACGTGTTTCAGAATCTCATTACATCATAAATTCAAAGTTATGCAAAAATATCTTCAAGGATTCAAACCATCATCCAATTCTATTGTATGTTATTAATGTGATCATCCAAGACATATTTTTCTTATCTCTTTGAATATAGTTGAAATTATCATGAAAAATAACATCATATGGGTTGCTAAAATGATACATATTTAATTACTAACCAACTTGGACCCAAGGTTAAATGGGTACCAAAATATTTTCCTAGTAATTTGATTATGCAGAAAGATTCTCAAAAGGATGAACACATTGGTCTAATGGCTCTTTCTTTCTTAGGTTGTTCTCTCTTTTGCAACGACATGCATGAAGCTATTTATACTTTCTTGAGATGAAGTCCATTGAGATCACCGTTGAGAGATAACATTTAATGCTATTAATCTCGTTGTGAAACAGCTTTTGATAGCTTCTGACATAGTACAAGGTAGATGGTGCAGTACTGTCTCTGTTCTGAGCACTGCAAAGACTGCGTTGCAAACATTTCCTTTCGGGTGCATGAATTTCAAATATGCAGGAAAGTCTCTGAGCAGCTTGCCTTAAAGAGGTTAGACCAAAGACTTGTTTCAGAAGGCGTTGAACTGACTTGAGTCTTTATCAGAGATCTTCAAAGGGCTTCACTCTTCAGATGGTCTTCTTGTCTTCAGATGATATCATGCTTCAGATCATAGAACCATTTCAGATGATCCTACCTCTTCAGACAGTAGATCACTTCAGATGGTTTACTTGTTGAAACATAAAAATAACATTAAAAGCATAGGAAATTCTTGCAATTGTAAATTTAATAGAATTTGTTACTCATTAAAACTTAGGAAAAATGAGACTCAATCATTATTAATTAATTAATGATATTTTTGAGACTCAACACAAGCTACTGGATTTATCCACTAATCTGAACAGATTACAAGTATTTTTATAGTCAAGCCTCTTCAGGCTCTAACAACCAAGTATTGTTTACACTCCTAGCCTCTCCATGCTCACACAAGTATTGTTTGCTCATCTAGCCTCTTCAGGCTCTATTCAAAGTGTTTACAAAGAATTAGAGAACTTATAACTTCGGATAATTTCTTCATTCCAATGAATTCGTAGAGATAACTGTGTAGGACACAAAATATGAAAGTTTAGTACAAAGAATAATCAGAGTGAATTCTATACATATTTTTACAGCATTTCTTCTCAAAGAAAAATGTGTAGATTAATTTCTCTTGCTTCACGAAGATGCACTCATATTTATAGGCTTCGTTAGCTTGAAAACGTCGTTGAGAAGTCTGTTGAGAGATAGCATTAAAATTTAAAGGCTCTTCATCCCATTCTGAGACAACTTTGACGCAGTACAAGGTTGCAACATTGTTTTGACTTCTGCAAGTCCTGTTCCGCAACATTTCCTCTTTAGTGCTTGTTTTTCAAACCTTAGCCAAAAGTGATCTTTTGTTTTTCCAGATTTGTGTTTTGAGGTTGCATGAAGGAATTGGTCAGACTTTGACTTACCACGTCAAAAAAACTTTGGCTTCAAACAACTTAGCTTCAGATACCTTTTCAATCTTCAGATCACATTTCAGACTATAGATGAATCTTCAAACAACCTCTCTTTTATATTCTTCTTTTTTTATTTCTTGAGCAGCAGTAGCCTGGATTTGAGCAGCTTCAACATTTGCTATCCTTTTCATCATTCTTTCAGTACGTTCAAGTTCAACATGGGTTAACATGAGCTTCTTCTTGGGATAAGACTTTTTCTGCTTCCTCTTCCTCTTCCATCTTGTTGCCTCTTCCTCTTCATCCTTAAGATCTTTAGAATAGGCTTCTTGAGCAGCCTTAGCAAGAACATGATCCAGTTCTTCTTGTTCCTTCTTTCTCCTTTCTTTTTCCTCCTCAAGGGTAATTGCTATTGCAACAACCTTTTGTATTTATGGATCTAGATAAAGCTCAGTAAGAGATTGAACATTGAGTACCACTTATAAGTCTAAAGAAAGTGCTACACCCTCCACAACTAGACCTTGTTGGTCATTAGCCTGGACCTCTGATGTTGAGGTAGGCATAGTTCCAACAGGAACAATTTCCTCAGTTTCCTTCTGAAGTCCTTCAGATTACCCTAGGGCATCCTTCTTAACATCTTCATACGATCTGAGTTGTGCAATTGGATCCACAACTGGTAAAGTCTGAAGATCAAACTCTTTAGAGTGTGTTTGGCAAAACTAGCTGATAAGCTAGCTGGTAGCTGATAAGCTAGCTGCTAGCTGATAAGCTCTTAGCTTATAAGCTCCGAGCTGATAAGCTAGCTTATTGAATTAGAAGTGTTTGGTAGAACTAGCTGATAAGCTAGTTGGTAAATGTAAAATGACATAACAGGACATAACTAAATAAGTTTTATTATATAAATTCTATTTGTGTTTTTTAAATAAAAATATATTATTATACAATTATAATTTTATATTTTTTAAAAAAATTACATTTTTATTAAATATTTTAGTGATAAAATATTTAATTAAAAAATTAAAATAAATAGTATAATATAAAAAAATTCATAAAATAGTGAAAAGAAAATAACAATTTAATTCATTCATAATTTTTAAATTACTTATTATATAGGTAATAATAGGTAAAAAGAAATTGAAATGTTTTTGTCATTAAAATTAAAAATATATAATAATAGGTAAAAAGAAATTAAAAATAATAAGGTAAATGTATTAAAATATAAGGGATAGTGATGGAAGAAAATTAAATAATCTACAAGCTACAAGCTATAAGCTAGGTGAAGTAGCTTGTAGCTTGTAGCTTATAAGCTAGAAGCTCCTAAAATAAGGTACTTTGAGGTACATTACCAAACACTTTTTAGTTGGTCAAACTAGCTTATAAGCTAGTCAAATAAGCTAGTAGTTAGCTTATTGGTCTTGCCAAACACACTCTTAGTGTCCTTCAGTTTTGTCTTTACCACTTGAGACTTCAGCTTGGGCTTCACAAGCTTTAGTCTTCTGGCAAGCTTTTTTTCCATGATCACCATGCAACTCATTTTCAAGAATTTCCAAGGCTTTTCTCCTAGTGGTTGATGTCTTCATATTCGAAAAACCCACTTTGATAGTAGGCTCTGGTTTTGGGGCCACAACAATATTGCTCACAACCTATGTTCTCCACAGAATGGTAGCTAGGTGCCTTGTGCATGGGAAGCTTGTGAGCAGGCACCATGAAGTGATGTAGAATAGCAGTAATCAAAGTAGTATGAGTCAAACTACTTGCTAAATAATTTATCCTCTTCATCATATTGGATAAGAACATCTTTGGCAAGTTGATTGGCTCTTTCTTCATAAGTTTTATCATGCAGAACCTCTCCATTTCTGAGACGTGGTCTATGCTACCCGTCTTGGGTATCACTGTGGTGAAAAGAACAACATGAAGAATTTTAGGTTTCTCAAGCATTGCCAAAGATTGGTTGCACTTGGGATTTTCACACCCGTACAACATGGGGTTGAACTTCGTCTTCCCTCCAGGAATCTTCTCCCAATCACTATAGAAAGCAAGTCTAGTTGAAGTTGTTCTAGTGACGATGGATAGTATATCATCATCCACGAACACTTCCTTCTTCATCACTCGACTGGTAATGGATTTGTACCTAGTGTCAGGGTTAATGACAATCTTCGCGTTCTTCCAGAAATCCACCACACCAAGTTCAGACCACTCTCCATCAATCTTTCTAAAGAATGGAACCCATCCAGCAGCTTCGAACTCTAGGTATAGGTCAACTCCTGCGTCTCTCAAACTGGGTAGATTCACTACCTTGCTCTTCACAATGTTGCCACCGACTGATTTCTTAGATGCCATTGATGAGATGAAAGTTGCAGAGAAAATGCAGAAGCTTATAGAGAAAGTTTGAGAGCTTAAGCTTGCAGGAAAATGATTAACGGTGCCCTAACACATTTCTCTTTCCAAATATATAGCTTCACTGACAAACTGACAGTTATGACATGATTGCGTAGACCTTGGATAACGTACGAAGTGCAAAGGTCCACTTTGTGAAAAAAGGTGAATGTTAACCGTCTCAAATTGCCATGTCATTCAGATGGGTGAGACTTCAGAATATCACACAAAACACATGCATTTAGACAGCTACTTCAGATAATGCATTCAGACAGTCATGCAGTTCAGATAGGTCATTTTTCAGAAAGTGCATGAATGTTCAGATGACTTCTTATGATCTTAAATCTGTCTTCAGCTAGGTTTTTTTAATATGTCAGCCCATTGATGCTCTGTGTCAATGAACTTAATATCAAAAACACCTTTCTAAACATAGTCTCTAATGAAATGATGCTTGATCTCAATATGTTTTTCCCTAGAATGTTGTATGGGATTCTTAGATAAATTTATACCACTAGTATTATCACACATAATAGGTATACAACGCTCAGAGATATTAAAATATTCAAGTTGATACTTTACCCATAAAAGTTGTGAACAATAGCGTTTTGCTGCAATGTATTCTGCTTCAGCTGTCGATAGGGCAATGTGCTTTGCCTTTTGCTTGACCAACTGATCATGTTACTTCCAATGAAGTGACATCCTCCACTGGTACTTTTTCTTTCTATTCTATCTCCAGTAAAGTCAGCATCACACTATCCAACCAACCTACAATCCTTATTCTTCTTATAGCAAAGACCGAGATTAGTAGTACCATTTAGATATTTGAAAATTCTCTTTACAGCCTTGTAATGAGTAATTCTTGGATCAGACTGAAATCTTGCACACAGACAAACACTAAACATAATGTTAGATCTACTTGCTATAAGATATAGTAATGAACCAATCATTGCTCTATACATTGTTTGGTCAACAGGTTCTTCTCCTTTATCTTTACTTAAGATTACAGAAGGATGCATTGGATTTGGCATAGGCTTGTAGTCTTTCATTTTGAACTTCTTAAGCATTTCTTTTTGTATATTTTCTTGATGGATCAAAATACAAACAAATTCTTGCTTAATCTGAAGTCCTAGGAAGAATTTTAATTCTCTCATCGTGTTCATTTCAAACTCAGACTACATAAGCTTAGAAAACTTTTTGCATAAAGAAGAATTTATTATCCAAATATAATGTCATCAATATATATTTGAACTAAGATGAAGTGTTTGTTAGAGGTTTTTCTAAACAGAGTTGTGTTAACCTTTTTGATTAAAAATGATTTTGAAAGAGGAGAGAGGTCTAAACATGGAGTGGTGGTGTTCTGGAAGAACGCAAAGATATTATCAACCTTGACACTGGGTACAGATCGATTACCAGTAGAGTGTTGAAGAAGGAAGTGTTTGTGGATGATGAAATATTGTCCATAGTCATTGGAACTGAATCTGTAGGGCTTGCATTCTACAGTGACTAGGAGAAAAGCAACGATGGGAAGAAGAAGTTCAACTCCATATTGTATGTTTGTGAAAATCCTAAATGCATTAAGTCTCAGGCTATGCTTGAGAGGCCCAGAATACTTCATGCCATCCTTTTCACCATAGTGATACCCAAGATGGGGAGTAGAGACCATGTCTTAGAAATGCAGTGGTTGTCGTGATTAACTTGTTGAAGAAGGATCAAATCAACTTGCCCAAGCTGCTGTTATCCAACATGATGAAAAGGATAAACAATTCAGCAAGAAGCTTGACGCACACAACATTTATCATGGCTATTCTGAACCATTTCACGGTGCCTGTTCACAAGCTTCCCTTGCACAAGGCACCTGGTTACTTTTCTATGGACAACATCAAATCCATGGGAATCACTATAGTTAATCTAGAACCAGAGCCTAACATCAAAGTGGGTTTTGCCAATATGAAGGCAACAACCACTAGGAGGACAACTTTGGACATTCTGGAAAACGAGTTGCATGGAAACCTAAGAAGGGATGTGTTTGAATTGGAGAAGGCTCCTTCAAAAGAGCCTGCAATTACAAAAATAATGAAGCTGGTGAAGCCCAAGCTGAAGTCTCAAGTGGTGAAGGCAAAGATGAAAGACACTGAAGAGTTTGAACTTCAGAAGACATCAGTTGTGGATCCTGCTGCACAATTCAGATCATCTGAAAAAGTTCAGAAAGATGCCCTAGGGAAAACTAAATAAATTCAAAAGGCAACTGAGGAAACTGATCATGTTTTGAACATGCCTACCTCAACATCAAAGGATAGGCACATGATCAACAAGAACTAGTTTTGGAGGGTGTAGCACTTACCCTTGGTTCAGAAGAGGTTCTCAATGTAAAAACTCTTGCTGAGAGATATCCAAACCCAGAAATGTAGAAGGTTGCAGCAATTGCAGTTGAGCTGGAGAAAGAAAAGGAGCTGAAAAGAAAGGAACAAGAAGAACTGGATCATGTTCTAGCTTTGGCTCAACAGCAAGCTTATGTTGCAGATCTTAAGGCAAAAGAAGAAGAAACTGAAAGGAAGAAGAGAATAAGGTTGATGAAGATCAAGCCAAAGGAAGAGAGTTAGGCCGGTGAAGGCTCCTATTGATGATGCCCTCATGAAGATTATCACAAGAGTAGCAAGTGCAGATGCTGCTAAGATACAGGAAGCTATTCTTTTAGAATTAAAAAGGAAAAACGGGGGAGAGAGAAAGAACAACCTTGAGCTAAAAGACAGGGAGGAACAGAAGATCCAATAGGTAAAGAGACTAAAACTGATTTTGAGAAACGTGAGTTCATATTTAGATGATGAATTTGCAAAACCTTATGAGGTTAAGGTATCTGAACTCCCCACTTCCAAAGGGGTTTCTGAAACTCAACCCAGTACCAATCTGAGCAACCTAGTAAATATTGGAGGATGGGGAGCATAGTACATGTGGGTATCTGAAGAAATTGAGGTGATGGGCACCACTCAAGACTTGTTTTTAGAGCCTTCTACTGAAGTTGGGAGAATTTTGGCTGCTGAAGAGCCCAATAGGCCCTATCTTATCCCTTTGGAGGACAAGCCAAGGGTTCCTAGGTTTAAAAACCTAAGGGATGAACTTGCCTACTTCAGGGATCATCCCCCTTTTTTGAAAATAAAAGAAGGTCTGAAGCTGGACACTTTAAATGATGCATTTGCAAGATTGTTTGTTGGATGGTCTGAGGAGGAAATAAATAACCCCCTGGAGCTTCGGAAGATCAGATATGGAGCACCCATAACTCTGAACAGGAGAAAGCACATTAAATCTTGGAGGTCATGAAGGGTCTCTAGTTGATGATGATGATTGGACCCTTATTAAAAAGTTGGAAGCAGGGTCAGATAACATTAGCCAACATTATATGAGGTGTAAGGGCAAAATGTACTTCAAACCAGTACTCCTTATTCACATGCTGCCAGATAGGCTTATCCCAAGGATTCCTTTCAAAGAGATTTTCAAAGGCAAGGGCAAGAAGGTTAAAACAAGTTCCTTCAAGGGACCTTTGAAGCCTTTGACTCCAAGCCAATGGAGGTCAATCATGAAGAGGGAAGGCCTTCACCTCATAGAGCAAGGGTGGGTCTGGACTTCCATTTGGAGTTTGAGGTAGCAAGTAGGAGATTGTTCTTATTCTGATTCAGAGGGAGAAGTGGAAGGAGCTGATCATGTCAAGCTGAATGACTACTCTATTTTTTGTAATCAAAGGACCCTTCACTCAGCAATGGATTCATACTAGGAGATGTCCTATGGGAGAACCTTTGCATGATGGAGAATGGAAGCTTCTGATGAAATCCCATAACGGAACTTCTATGTAGTTAAGTGGCCTGGTTGTTATGGACTTCCTAAGGTAACCTAATTCAGATTGTCAACTCCCTACATGAACCTTGTTTTCCATGAGTTTGAAGGTGATGTTTGTAGTGAGAATGCAGTTCTAAAGCGTAGAATTGAGGAATTGGAAGCCTACCAATTACTTGAGCATTTGCAAGATGATCTGCAATGGCTTTTTAAAATGCACTCCTTTAATGAAAACAAGTGGCTTTTTTCTTTATTAATGAGGTTTTTATTAAATATTATTTGGTCCAACTTTCACTATAAAGTAACTTATAAGCTCAAAAGATGTGGGGCCAAATGTGTACTAAGAGTGTGTTTGGATAAACATTTCAGCTAGATGAAAGCTTAAATTAATTAGTAGTTGAAACCATTTTATCAATGTTTGGTAAGATAGATTTTTAGGTAGCTACTAGCTCTTTTTGAGAGGCTACTTGAAGTAACTTTTTTAAAAAAGCTCCATTTTTCAGCTACTAGTTGAAATTTTTTTTACGGTTTTCTCCCCCCCCCCCAACAACTCTCATTCATCATTATTTAATAATTAATGATGTCCTTATATGTCATCTTACTATTTCCAGCTAGTTTTATCAAACACTTTCAATCAAATCAGCTAGTCTTTCAACTTCAACTAGCTTTTTATCTTTCATCTAGCGTTTCAACTTTCAGCTAGTTTTATCAAACACACTCTAAGAATCATTGTTTAGATGTGAAAAATTAAGGAAAAATAAACAAAGCCCGTTTTAACTTTTTCCCCCTTTTTTTGTGTTTTTTTGTTCAAGAAAAATTCCTTCAAAATGAGGTGTTAACTAGCACTTTAACATTAACTTAACAAGAATAAACAGTTGTTTACCCTTATTTTTTGTAACAAAAATTATCTTAAGAACAATCTAGGGACAAGATAAAAATCCTCTTAAAGATTCTTTTTAGGAGTAGTTTTACTTGGAATTTCTAAGAAGAAGGAGGAGGAGAAGTAGAAGAAGATATGCATAAAAGTAAAAGAGAAATTAAAAGAGTAAAGAGAAGACCATGAATTAACTAGAATGGGGGATCACACACTTTCAATCTTGTTTGCCAAGAGTCGCTGATGGATTGATGACACGTTAGGCTTGTAGAGATTTTCAGTAAATGGGATCCAACCTCTCTTTTACCTTGTACAAACACATATTTATAAATAAAAATCCTAACTACCAATCTTTATAATTAAGCCACCTAATGGACTTGTGTCAATTATACATTTAAACACATTTATTTAATAGAAACTATCAAAACTATTGGTAACTTCCAATAACTTTCCCTTGGTAACTTCTCATAACTACTTTGAGACCCTCCAAGCTCAAGAGTCATCTTCAATCTTCAAATCATGCACTTGAAATGTCTCATAGAGAAAATAAAATTATTTCGATATCTAATCGAAATAATTATGGTGTTAACAACGGTATCAATAATCTGTTAACCAAATTGCAAGTATAAGATCCAACGTCAACTCTAGATATACCACATGATGAGATTATAAAATAAAGCTTTTTGGGATTGGAAACACACAAAATAATGATAAATTTTAAATTTGGAGTCAAGAACAAAATCAAATAAAAAGAAAAGATGGATTAAAGAAAGATTATACTAGCAAATTAGTCCCTGAGAGATTCCTGATCGTGCAGTTTAGTCCCTGTGAGAGTCAAAATTTCAAAATGGTCCCTGAGAGATTGCTCTGTCATGCAAAATGGTAAAATTGTCATTTTTCAAGAACTAATTTGCATGATTTTTTAATGTCTCAGGGGCTAATTTGCTTGTTTTTGCTTGTTTTTCAGGGACCATTTTGCACGTCATTTTTCAAGGACTAATTTGCATGATTTTTTAATGTTTCAGGGACTAATTTGCTTGTTTTTCAGGTACCATTTTGCATGACAGAGCAATCTCTCAGGGACCATTTTGGAATTTTGACTCTCTCAGAGACTAAACTGCACGATCAATAATCTCTTAGGGACTAATTTGTTAGTATAGTCATTAAAGAAATTAGAAGATGAAGAAAGACACCACAATCTCCAAAAGAAGACAAGACTATTGAAGATCACTACAAAAATATGAAAGCTTTTGAAAAGATCAAAGTTAATGATCCACCCAAAAACATAAAGAAGCACAAAAGATTGATCTCCCTCACAGATGAAAACCTCAATTTTAATTTAAATTCACAACTAATTATTTTCAGGAGTAGGTACCTCATTATAAAAATGAAATATCCACTAAAACATTTAATGTGCTCCTAGATCGTTCCTCGACACATGCTTAATGAAGATAATTAAAATAATACTAAAAGTCAACAACCCCCCAAATATAAATAAAACTAAAACAAACTAGATAAATAAGCCCAAAGCTTATTTTAAAGACGCTAATAAAGACTCTTCTACTGGTATTATTTGAATTTTCTTGGACATTTTTTTCATGCTTAACCCTACTTTAATATCTTCAAGTCTTTTGTCCTTCCAAATAATATTCAAAACTCAAACCAAACTAAACTGAGTAAACAATATTAGTTCAAATTTAATTTCACCCTAATTCCAAATCAAATCGATTCGTGAACACCCCTAAAAATATTTTTTATATTTATTTATACAAGGTAGGACTATGTTTAATTCCAAAAAAATTGTTAGACAAGCGGCCTCAAATAACTTAAGAGGGGGGTGAATTAAGTTACTCCAATTTACTCTAATCTCTTTTATCTTTCTTCTTTTGTATTTTATTATACTTAAAACAATTCTTTTATAATGTAATATGAATGCAAACTCCTAACTTTTCAATATATAATAAATTAACAATCACAATAAGCAAGTAAAAAGTTAAGGGAAGAAGAAGTGCAAACTCGATTTATACTGGTTCGGCCAACCCCTTGTCTACGTCCAGTCCTCAAGTAACCCACTTGTGAGATTTTCACTATTCTTGTAAAATCCTTTACAAGAGATGAACACTCACACACCTTGGAACCCCTTCCCTTGTGTTGAGTTTCACCCACAAACCACGAGAGGCACCCTCTCTTAATCACACAGTATGAGAAGAAATTGTTTGAACAATATGAACTCTCTTTTAGAGTAGATAATACAACTTGAAGTTCCTATAAGAATCCTTAATAATTTGCAAGTGTTTTGGCCAAAATGATTCTTAAAATGATTTTTCACTTTTGTTGTTTCACATTGTGCAATACGCTGATTTTTCGCAACTGAGACACATATTTATAATAAAGTAGTTGAATCATTGTAACTCTTGATAAGGAATCATGTCTCTTCAAGATTTTCAGAAAAATCACGCTGGTAATCGATTACACACTTAAAAATTCAACCAGTTTCTGAACCGTTGTGACTGAAATTTGATTTTCGAACTTTCTGCACTCTGGTAATCGATTACACCAAGTTGGTAATCGATTACCAGTTCAAAAACTTTCAAATTTAAATCTCATAACTTCTGGTAATCGATTACACCTATGTGGTAATCGATTACCAGATCAAAAATTGTTTTTGAACTGATTTTACCTTAGAAAAACATTTTACTTATATTTTATTTTCAAGGCCAAATAACTTGCAAAGTCTAGAATTCTTTTAACACTTTAACTAACTAGACTAATACTTATCTAACATCACTTGTAGTCTTGATCTTGCATTGACCTTCCTCCTTGCTCTTTTTCTTTATTTTGCCAAATTCTTTTTTTTCAATCTTGTGAACTCATTTTCTTTCCATTGGCATCATCAAAACCTGCATATAATATATCTACAAGTATATGCATCTACAATCTCCCCCTTTTTGATGATGACAACCATCTTTAAGGGAAGAAAGAAACAAAATAATTTCAAGTATACATATATTGATCATTTCCCCTTTAGTCTCCCCCTTAGTATTTGTCTTTTTAGAAACAATGCTATATTTTGGGGACAGCCAATATTAACAATATTTAGGGACAAAATACTTTTCTTTTCTTTCTAGAATTATTTGGGAATAAAATAAAATTTCAATTTCACAGTCTTTTTCTTTCCTTTTCTCTCCCCAAATAAACTTTTTAAAATCTCATAACATAGAGTTCTTTCCCATAGAGTTCTTTCCCTTTCTCTCCCCCTTTGGCATCATAAAAAATAATCCAAGAGCATCAAATACTAAACAATATATAACCATAAGTAGTAAAGTATTAGCCAAATAGTGTATCTTTTAATTTAGAGAAATATAAGATTCCTAACTCTCTTCTAATTTATTTTCAAATAACCATTTAGTTCCTATAATTTGAATGATCACTTGGTCTATCAACTAGTTTCCATACATGATTTCTTTTCAAATTGATTTAATTTTTCTTTCACAGCAATAATCCAATGTTTATCTTTTAAGGCTTCATCAATATTTTTTATTTCAATTTTATAAACAAAAGCCATATTATTTCATATATCTTTAAGAGATAGTCTAGTTGTTACCCCTTTTTGAAAAATCTCCAATGATGTGGTCAAGAGGATGATCTCTTTAAGGTTTTCTACTCTCTTGAAAGATCCATGTTGGTTTCTTTGTTGTTGTCTCCATAAATGGCATGTCCATTGTTTTTGGGTGTAATGTCGATAAGCTTTGAAGAATCTCCCTTCATGTGCTTGGAGCATCCACTATTAAGTTACCATTGAGAGTGCCTTGCCATCAAGCACACCTCTTCTTCGCTATCATAATTTATGGCCATGAGTCCCAAGTTCACAACTTCATTTTCTGATTCACTAGAGTCCATGTCATTATCATCCCAAGTGATATATGCTTTCTTTCCTTTCTTTTCTTTGAAGGTCTTCTTGTTGGATTTTTCCATTTTCATTTTATAGATTGGACATTCTAGTCTCAAATGGCCAGGTTGATTGCATTCAAAGCACCTTGGAGTTGAGGAGGAATCTTCTCCTTTCATCTTTGTGTTGAATGTAGATCTCTTTTGATTTCTTCTATTTCTTAGGAATTTGTTGAACCTTTTTACAAAGAGATCAAATTCTTCATCATCATCTAAATCTTCTTCCTCAATGATGTCTTCGTTGTCATATTCTTCATAGACAAGTGATGATGCTTTAAGTGCAATGCTTTTCTTATTTTTGTCATTTTCTTCATTTTGATTGAGTCTCAATAGTTCCAATTCGTGTTCTTGAAGTTTCCCAAACAGTGAAGCAAGAGACATTGTTGTAAGATCTTTTGATTCTACAATTGCTGTCACCTTTGGTTGCCATTTCCTACTCAAACATCTTAAGACTTTGTTAATAAGATCTTCATTAGGAAAGACTTTTCCTAAAGATGCAAGATGATTAACTATATGTGTAAATCTCTTTTGCATGTCTTGTATGCTTTCATTTTGGTTCATCCTAAATAATTCATATTCATGAGTAAGGGTGTTTATTCTAGATCTTTTAACATCACTTGTACCCTCATGTGTTACTTCTAATGTATCCCACATTTCTTTTGCACTTTTGCAATTTGAAACTCTAAAGAACTCATTTATGCCTAATGCAGATGCAATTATGTTTTTGGCTTTCAAATTGTATTGGACTTTTCTTTTTTCATCTTTACTCCATTGCTCTCAGGTATTATTTTGACTTCATTTCCTACTTGTATTGAAGGAATAAAAAGACCATTTTCTACAGCATCCCAAATATTTAGATCTATCGATTCTATGAAGATTTGCATTCTAGATTTCCAATAGTGAAAACCTTCTCCATTAAATACAAGGGGTCTATTAAATGAGTTTCCTTCACCAAAAAGGGAATTGGATGAGGCCATAGTTGATCTTGAGGCTTCTAATCCTTATACAAGATACAAGCTCTGATACCACTTGTTAGACAAGCGGCCTCAAATAACTTAAGAGGGGGGTGAATTAAGTTACTCCAATTTACTCTAATCTCTTTTATCTTTCTTCTTTTGTATTTTACTATACTTAAAACAATTCTTTTATAATGTAATATGAATGCAAACTCCTCACTTCTCAATATGTAATAAATTAACAATCACAATAAGCAAGTAAAAAGTTAAGGGAAGAAGAAGTGCAAACTCGATTTATACTGGTTCGGCCAACCCCTTGTCTACGTCCAGTCCTCAAGTAACCCACTTAAGATTTCCACTATTCTTGTAAAATCCTTTACAAGAGATGAACACTCACACACCTTGGAACCCCTTCCCTTGTGTTGAGTTTCACCCACAAACCACGAGAGGCACCCTCTCTTAATCACACAGTATGAGAAGAAATTGTTTGAACAATATGAACTCTCTTTTAGAGTAGATAATACAACTTGAAGTTCCTATAAGAATCCTTAATAATTTGCAAGTGTTTTGGCCAAAATGATTCTTAAAATGATTTTTCACTTTTGTTGTTTCACATTGTGCAATACGCTGATTTTTCGCAACTGAGACACATATTTATAATAAGGTAATTGAATCATTGTAACTCTTGATAAGGAATCATGTCTCTTCAAGATTTTCAGAAAAATCACGCTGGTAATCGATTACAAGAAAGTGGTAATCGATTACACACTTAAAAATTCAACCAGTTTCTGAACCGTTGTGACTGAAATTTGATTTTCAAACTTTCTGCACTCTGGTAATCGATTACACCAAGTTGGTGATCGATTACCAATTCAAAAACTTTCAAATTTAAATCTCATAACTTCTGGTAATCGATTACACCTATGTGGTAATCGATTACTAGTTCAAAAATTGTTTTTGAACTGATTTTACCTTAGAAAAACATTTTACTTATATTTTATTTTCAAGGCCAAATAACTTGCAAAGTCTAGAATTCTTTTAACACTTTAACTAACTAGACTAATACTTATCTAACATCACTTGTAGTCTTGATCTTGCATTGACCTTCCTCCTTGCTCTTTTTCTTTCTTTTGCCAAATTCTTTTTTTTCAATCTTGTGAACTCATTTTCTTTCCATTGGCATCATCAAAACCTGCATATAATATATCTACAAGTATATGCATCTACAGAAATTTCATGACAATAGAAATTTTTTAAAGTTAATTTGTTATCATTCGTTTAAAATATTAAATTGATTTTTAATTTATTATACACATTAAGATGTTTTGTCTCTCTTACAATCTCACCACTCTTTAAAATAAATTATATATATATATATAAATCGTTTATGTACCAAAATATTATATTTTCTTTTCATTTATATCATTTAAAATTTTATCATAATTAATTATATATTTCTACCTTTTTTTTTTACGGAAATGATATCAAATGACATTAAAGACGACTGGGACAATGATCCTCAGCCAGGATAGGGATAATACAATCAGGTGTTTCTTCAATCCAAGTAGTTTCTGGATTTGAACAAGCAAACTTAGCTAAAAATGAGCAGCATAATTACCATTCCTACGAACATGGCTAAAATTGCATCTCCTAAAATTTGAACGTAAAACATGACAATCTTGACAAATCAAGCCAGTGTAAGAATTGTGGAAGGAAACACCCTGCAGTTGGTCCATGACAATCTTGCAATCAAATTCGAAAATCACATATTCAAATGATAAATCCAGAGCAAACTCCATAGACAACCTGATACCCAGAACCTCTGCAGTTGAGACATCAGCTATTGTGTTGATTTTCCTGGACGCGGCAGCTAGAACAAAGCCTTCTGAGTCTCTCGCCACAATCCCAATCCCCCAATTGCCATCCAGCCCCATTGCAGCGTCACTATTGATCTTAATTATACCATCATGAGGAGCTTCCCAATGCTGGCCGTGTGTACTAGAGTTTGGGGAGGTGGTCCCCACACGAGAGATTGGAAGAGAGGAAAACGCAAGGGATTCATATGCTTTAGAAAGAATCCTATGAATAGGGATCTCACGGTCTTCAAAAATTCTTTTGTTTCTAGCGAACCACTGGCCATAGCAAATAGCAACAAAGAGCCTTTCCCTTTCCACGTCACAACATAGGATGTGGTCATGGAACCAGTTTCTGAAAGGCCCAATAGGCAGGGATTGGACTTGTAATTTTAGGGACGATTGTGCCCAAGTAGAAACAGCACGTGGGCAATCTCTAAATAAATGATCATCAGTTTCTGAGTTGTCTCCACACCAAATGCACCTAGTGTCACAATTTATTCCTCTTCTGATAAGATTGCTACGCACAGGGAGGGTTCCTTGGAGGAATCTCCACATGAAATGCAATTGTTTGGGTTGACAAGGTAAGGACCAAAATTTTTTCCAGTTGAAATTGGGAGGCCCTGAAAAATCAGAATCTTCATATTTCTCATTTCTAAAGCAATGCAGGGCAACATAATATCCGAATCTAACACTATAAGTCCCTGAACTTGCTTCACCCCAACAAAATTGATCATCCTGAGCCGTGCATGGTAAGGGGATTCTTAAGATATGTTCAGCTACACATGGCAAAAAAAATTGTTCAATAAAGGGGGTGTTCCAATTACCACTGTTCTGGTCTATTAAATCAACAACACAAGCATTTTGTAAATGATTTGCAGGAGGGCCCCATAGTGAGATGCCATTTTGTGGAAGCACCCATTTGTCATACCATATGCTAATATTTTGGCCAGAACCAATCCTCCAGTAGCCCCCTTTTTTCAAGATCCAAGAGGCCTTATGGATGCTACTCCACGTGTAACTTGGGTTGAAACCTGTTGAAGAATGCAGGAAAGGAACTCTTGGAAAATAGCGCTGCTTCATACATTGTGCCACCAGGGAGTGGGGTTGAGTGATGATTCTCCAGCCTTGCTTGGATAATAGTGACAAATTAAAAGCTTGGAAATCTCTGAACCCCATGCCACCATCTTTTTTGCTAAGACATAGATTTTCCCATTGTGACCAATGAATTTTTTTCTCACCATTTTTGCTTCCCCACCAAAATCTGCTAATCATAGCTTCAATATTATCACAAGTTGATTTCGGTAAGAGAAAACATCCCATAATGTAGCAAGGGATAGCCTGAACCACTGCCTTTACTAATACTTCTCTGCCAGCCCGGGATAAGAAATTTTCTTTCCACCCTTTAAGCTTCTTCCATATTCTATCTTGAACAAATTCAAAAACCTGTTTCTTGGACCTACCAACAAAGGTGGGGAGACCCAGGTACTTGTAATGGTTGTCAACAGCCTTAATTTGCATCCATCTTTGGATCAGAATCTTCCTCTCTTCACGCACATTTCGGCTAAAAGACATCTCGGATTTGTCAAGATTGATTAGTTGGCCAGAAGCTTATTGGTATTGGCTTAAGATCTCCAAAACCACTGCAATCTCCTTATCACTACTCCGAAAGAAAAGGAAACTGTCATCAGCAAAAAACAAGTGGGTTAATTCCGGAGCTCTTCTAGCAATGCTGATTCCATGTAGAGCCTTATCCTGTTGGGCTTTCAATAGCAAACCAGAGAACACTTCAGAGCACAAAAAAAACAGATATGGTGATAGTGGATCCCCCTGTCTGAGACCCCTACTGGGATGGAATACTTCACAAGGATTGCCATTTAGGAGAACTGAGCAAGATACAGTTGTGACACATCTCATAATCAGTTCAATCAAGAGAGTAGGAAACCCCATGGATATGAGAACATTTTTTAAAAAACACCATTCCACCCTATCATAGGCTTTAGCCATATCTAGTTTAAGCCC